>PVKM010001994.1:0-69786 GCA_004027735.1 Carollia perspicillata | reverse complement strand
CAACCTTGGCGTGTTGGGATGACATTCTAACCAGCTGAGCTACTTGGCCAGGGCACTGAAGGTCTGAGGTAGAGGCAGATTTGGGGTTAGTGTGACGTGCTGAGACTTAATGTTTTCATTTGCTCTTTAAAACTTACTTTTATCTTATCATGGAGTTAGGGTTGGAAGGGACCTGAGGAGGATATCTGATTTGGTATCTGCCTTTAGGGACAATCACCTTGAACCATTCCAAGTAAATATGTATGTAGGATTTCTAGGGAAGGGGATTCTGTGGACCTTTCATAGAGCGGACATGGTTTAATTAGGAATTACTTCCTAGAGTCCAGTCTTTAGGTAGTATGTCCTGCCGTACTGGAAGTCTGTTTCCTATGTGAAAGGCCTGGTTAATTCTTCAGGAGCCCTGCAGATACTATGAGGGTGGGACTTTTATATCTTCTCCCCCAGCTTTTCCCCTTTCTCCCTTAAATAAATGATGTAGATTGGCAGTTTTCAAAATTTTTGAGATGTTTGGAGCATTTTTCTGCTTTTTGTTGCCCTAGTACCCTAATTCCTGGTTTGCTTTGAATGAGTCCCAAATGGCTGTAGGTTAAATGTCTGAGATGTTTTGCTAAAGGACTTTTCCATTTTTTGCATATTGTACTCCTACTGCATGAGCCTTTCCATTTTTTTTGAGTCATCTTAAAATATTGACATTTTAAGGGTTAGTCAGTATCAGATATAATGGACACATTTTTTTTCTTGGATACAATTTAGTTTCTTTAGCTACTTCAATGGTATTTAACTTTTATTTTACAACAGTTCTGATCTTTTCAGTCTGTCTTTTTTTTTTTTTTTTTTTGCCTCATTGGTGACCTCCAGCTAATCTGACAGATGTCTGTTAATCTGACATGGTGTGTTATGGTGGAAGAGGGAGAAGAAAGGAATGTTTGTTCAGTGTCACATATTCTAAGATGGGAGAGTGGGGAGTTTTCTAATAGCCAAAAATTCTGCACAGCTGACAAGTAGTTAATTTTTGTTTGTTTACAACCTTCTTATGACAGTATGATATAATATGTTATATACCTGCCTGTCTTGGTAAACAGAGTTTAAGAACAATTTCTCGACTACAGTCAGAGGGGGTGTATAGCTCAGGGGTAGAGCATTTGACTGCAGATCTTGACTACATTACTCTGGGTGAAGAATCTATACTGTGTGATAAAGTTGGTGTGGAACATAGGCTGAATTTGCACTGACCTCAGAATGAACACTGGAACTTACTGTCTTTAACTAAATCTCTTTTCAGTTTGCTAGGTCATACACTAATTCAAGTCGGGCTGCCTAGGTTTAGATTTCATCTCTGTGACTGTGGGCAAGTTACTTAACATCTTACTAAAATGGTGATAATAAGGTTGTGAGGATTAAAGGACATAATGTAAAGCATTAGCACAGCGGCTGGCACACGGCACCCCACGAATGTTAGGTATGGGGACTATCTTTTTCTGCTGAAAGAAGCATTTGGCAGTGTTCAGCTGCGCAAATGATGGTCATCATTGTAACCAACTATCATCTACACTGTCTTCAGAGTTTTCTTGGATATTTTATTAGTATTCATATTCCATATATAATTTAAATCAATCATTTGTTCTAGAAAGTAGGTAGTGTTATATTCTACTATAATACTTAAAATTCTACTTCTGCCTCTTACGCCTATGGAAAGGTGAGCAGAGATTTCCCTATTGCCAAACCCAGCGTACTGCCTCCCTGAAATGTTCAACCTTTCCTTGAAATATTTCCCTTTGGCTTTGGTGACACTACATATGTTGTTTGGGTTCTCCTGCCATTCTGATTTCTTCTCATCTCAGATTCTTCTTTTGTCCTCCCAATGTCAGTTCTGAGTTCTGTTACATTTTGGATCCTGTCCTCAGGTAGTGTTTTCTTGACAGATTTTCTTCTTGGCACTGTCATTTACTCTCATAGTCCCAACAATAGCCTCTAAAACAGCAGACTTCCAGCTGTATTTGAGTCACAGTCAACTTCTGAGCATGTTTTTGTATATTTAGTGCCCTAAGCCGTACTTTGCAGAAACTGAGCAAATATCTCTTTCCTTCCACAACAACACACATGTGCTTAGTCCCCAGTCACCTTGATGTTACATGATGGTAATTAACTCTTGAACTGTAAAGTAATTTCAGAGACATTTTTTGATACTTTAGTAGCTGCATAAGTGGTAAGTCATGAAGTAACTTAGCAAAATTAAGGGATTTTTAATGCACAAAACCATTTCTCTAACAAGATTGGCTTTTTTTTCTGATTTTATTTTAAAAAGTTCTACAGTATTAGAAGGCAGGTCTTTTATGTTGGTAGCAATGATGTATAAAGAAGAGGGCAAGTCACTTAAGGAAAACTCAGCAGGAGTTGTTTAAAAGTTTTCCTTAGGAGCTATATATCAGACCTGTATAAAAGTAGAGGGAATTGTACAGTGAACATACACTGTTACCAGCCAAGTAACCATCAACTCACAGCCAGTCTTATTTCATCTATACCTGTACTAACTCTGCCCTTACTTCTGGGTTATTTTGAAGCAAATACCAGACATCCTATCATTTTATCCATAAATCAACATGTATCTCTAAAAGAAAATGATTTTTTAAAAAATAATTACAATACCAGTATTTCACATTAAAGCATTAACAATGATTTTTTTAAAGATTTTATTTATTTAGTTTTAGAGAGAGGAGAAGGGAGAGAGAGGGGGAAAGAAACATCTATACGTGAGAGAAGCATCATAGGCTGCCCCTTGCATGCCTCCAGTTGTGCACCTGGCCCGCAACCGCGGCATGTACCCTGATGGGGAGTCTAACTGGAGACCTTTCAGTTTGCAGGCCAGCACTCAGTCTGCTGAGCCACACCAGTCAAGGCAATGATGATTTTTTAATAAGCATAACTGATTTGAATGGATGAGTATTCCTATAACAGGCACTCTCCACTATCTTTTTCAGAGTTTGCTCTGTAGCTTTAAATGAAGTGATTAACGGAAAGCCAAACTTCAGCCATAATAAGTTGACCTTTTAGTGAAATGCATGTTATTAATGTACTTAATGAGATGCATTACAAACTGCAGTGAGCACCATGTTTCATTACAGGTCCAAAATGCAATATTATTAATGACCTTTAATAGAAACAATGGTTGACATTTTGATATTTCCCATAAGCAAAAAAAATCCAAGAACACAGTATCATGAAATATAAATATAGAGGCAGTGTTGGAATTTTTTACTTGCTTAAGAGTGTAAAAACAAATTCCATTATTAATAAATTACATTTTGTTTGCTCCCCCTCATCTTTCCACTTACAGTTCATAGTCATCCTCTCATCTCTTTGTGGCCCTTCCCCTACTCCCTCAACTATTTTGACCTGAGTAGCCTAAAAAATTTAATGTTTATTTCACCTCAGCCCTAATAGATATCTTAAAGAATAACTTTGAAAATTTGAGTCAGTCATGAGAAACCACAGAGCATGGGTAATGTTTCTGTGTTGTTTTTAATTTTATTTATTTTTAAGTAGGCAGTACGTTCACACGGCTCAAAAGTCAAAAGATGCTAACAACTATATAGAACTCTCCTCCTCACTCTTGTACCCTCGCCACCCAGTTCTCTACCCTATAGGCAACAAATACTATCAGCAAACTCCTCCCCTTTTTAATTACTTAGTTGCCATAGGTGACAAATTCATGAACTTCTATTTCAGTGTTCTCTCAATTAACACTGTATGGGTTCATGGCAGAGTTCTCACAAATGATCTGTAGAACCCTGAAACATTCTTAATTACTTGGAATAGGTTTAAGAATTACTAGGGCCTAAGGTACTTACAAGCTTCTCCAAGAGTAGCATTGTGTAGGATTAAGGACCTTTATTACCGTGCACTTCATCTAGCCAAGATAATGTAAGATTGATCTTTTTGTTTCAGCCTATGGCTATTGTTTTTAAAAATAGCTTTACTGTTCTAATTATAAAATTATGTCATGCTTCCTTCCAAGATTCACGAAATATATAAAAGGATAAAGAAGAAAATAAGGATTACTTGTAATCCTGTTACCCAGAGGTAAACCACAGTTGTTATTTTGATGAAAATATTCCTTGAGATCTTTTTCTTTGCTTACATACACACCCTCCTTTTTTTTAAAACAAAAATGGAATCTGCACTATTTTGTAAATTTATTATTTCTACTTAATATATCATGTCATGTCAGTATATTTAGATGTATATCAGCATTTTCAGTAGCTACAGAATATTCCATTTTATAGGTTTATTGAATTTGTTTAACCAATCTGTATTGATGGATGCTTAGGTTTATTCTAGTTTTTCACTTTTTTCTTTTTTTTAGGTATATTTTATTTATTATGCTATTATAGTTGCTCCCATTTTTCTCCCTTTGCCCCTTTCCACTTGGTACCCCCCATTTCCTCTGGGAGTACTCCCACTTACTTCATGTCCATGGGTCATGCATGTAAGTTCTTTGGCTTCTCCATTTCCTATACTGTTCTTAACATCCCCCTGCCTATTCTGTACGGACCAATTTGTACTTCTTAATCCCTGCACCTTTTCCCTCATTCTCCTCCTTCCCCCTCCCAACTGATAACTCTCCCTGTGATCTCCATATCTATGATTCTGTTTGTTTTGCTTGTTTGCTTAGTTTGTTTTTAGATTCATTTGTTGATAGTTTGCTTAGTTTGTTTTTAGATTCATTTGTTTATATTCATTATTGCCATTTTAATGTTCATAGTTTCGATCTTCTTTCTCTTAAATAAGTTATGTAACATTTCATATAATAATGGCTTGGTGATGATGAACTCCTTTAACTTTACCTTGTCTGGGAAGCACTTCATCTACCCTTTGATTCTAAATGATAGCTTTGCTGGATAGAGTAATCTAGGTAGTAGGTCCTTGCTTTTCATCACTTTGAATACTTCTTACCAGTCCCTTCTAGCCTGCAAAGTTTCTTTTGAGAAATCAGCTGACAGTCCTGTAGGAACTCCTTTGTAGGTAACTATCTGCTTTTCTTTTGCTGCTTTTAAGATTCTCTCTTTACCTTTAACCCTTAGCATTTTAATTATGATGTGTCTTGGAGTAGGCCTTTTTGCATCCATCTTGTTTGGGATTCTCTGTGCTTCCTGGACTTGTATATCTATTTCCTTTGCCAAGTTAAGGAAGTTTTCTTTCATTATTTTTTCAAATAAGTTTTCAATTTCTTGCTCTGTCTCTTTTTTCTTCTGGCACCCCATGATTCAAGTGTTGGCACGTTTGAAGTTGTTCCAGAGGCTCCTTTCCCTATCCTCATTATTTTGGATTTTTTTTCTTGCTGTTCTGATTGAATTTTTTTTATTACTTATGTTCTAAATCATTGATTTGATTCTCAGCTCCATCCACTCCACTGTTGATTCCCTGTAAATTTTTCTTCATTTCACTTAGTGTAACCTTCATTTCTGCCTGGGTCTTTTTTATGCTGTTGAAGTACCCAGTGAGTTCCTGGAACAACCTAATAACCTCTGTTTTGAACTCTGCATCTGATAGGTTGCTTATCTCAATTTCTTTTAGTTCTTTTTCTGGAGTTTTGTTCTGTTCTTTCATTTGGGCCATGTTTCTTTGTCTCCTCATTTTGGCAGCCTCCTTGTGTTTGTTTCTATGTATTAGGCAGAGCTGCTTCAACTCCCTGTCTTAGTAGTGTGGCCTGTTGTAGGAAAGCGCACCTGAAAATTGGGTGGGACAGAGTCTTAGGTAATCGCTAGGGTAGGGCAACCTGTGTGAACCAGGTGGGTGGAGTCTCGGATATGATGTTGCTGCTCTCTGGCTCTGTGTAGCAGAGGGTTCAGAAAAGGGACAGTGGCCGCTGCCTGGCCTCTGGAGTTTTGTCTGGGAGGAAGGTGTCCCCTGGCACTCACCCTGATGCCAGACATTTTAGTTTCTCCTGTGTACCACCGATGCCCTTCCAGTTGCTGCCCCAGTGCTGGAGCTCAGATGGAGTGAGTCTGGGTAAGTCCCAAGTCTGTTGTGGGCCCTTTAAGAGGAGGCACCTGAGAATCAAGAAGTTTCTCCACCGTCCCAACCCTCACTGGTTCTTATAGCCAGAAGTTATGGAGTCTTATCTTCCTGGCACTAGAGCCCTGGGCTGAGTGGTTTGGTGTAGGGCTGGGATCCTTCGCTCCTGAGGTATCCCTCCTGACTTTTATCCACCACATGTGGGTTTGGGACCGCCTGTTCCACATCTCCACCTCTCCTACCCATCTGGATGGATGTGATTTCTTTTAATTCCTTGCTTGTCAGGCTTTCATATAGCTAGATTTTCTGACGATGCTGGGTGATAGTTGTGCTGTAGTTTAGTTGTAATGTTTGCTGTGGTTGTGCAAGGAGCCGTGTTTACTTACACCTCCGTCTCATGATTTTCTGAGTCAGGACCCCGAGGGCGTGCAGTATCCAGCCTTGGTGGCTTTTCCCTTTTCTCCGCCAGAAACTGGGGGTGAGGCTGACATTGGTGTCCCACATGTGTGTAGGTCGCTGTGAGGCTGCAGGTACGCTGTGTGGAGGCCAGACTGGTGTGAGCTCATTGGCTGAGGGAGCTAGTTTTTCACTTTCATAAATCAGGCTTTGATAGACATCCTCGTACACACATTTGTGCAATTTGTCTAAAAGAGGCACTGTCCAATAGAAACATAATGCAAGCTGTGTATGTAATTCTAAGTTGTCTAGTAACCACATTTAAAAAGTACAAAGATATAAAATTAGTTTTTGTAATATTTAGTCCAATATATCAAAAATTTATTATAATTTTAATATGTAGTCAGTATGCAAATATAAATGAGATACTTTATATGTATTTCTTCATGTCAAGTCTTTAAAATTCAAATTGTATTCTACCTTTACAGTGCATCTCTATATTTGGACTAACCACCTTTCGAGTACTCAACACTCACATGTGTCTAGTAGATACTGTATTGGGTAGCACATATCTGTATTCCCTGGAAATGCAGTTGTCAGGACAAGGGATTGTACGGTACTTTTTTTAAATAAGGGCTTTTGGAATATGTTGAGAAATTGTCCCTAGAAGAATTGTAACAATTGAAATTCTCATCTCTCAGTTATTTTCCTGCACTCCTGCCTCCAGAGTATTAATGATCTATTATTTTTCCTAAACTATAGGTAGGAATTGAAGGCAATCATTTCTTGATAACTTTCTGTTTGATATTTACATAATACCTGTTGACTTAGTGTTGCAGTACGAGGGGGGACCCCACCGAAAAACCCAGAATTATCTTTTGGAGGACAGGCCCCTTGTAATACAGGTATACCTTGCTGGCTGATTATTCTAGGAATCCATCTGTATCAGTGTACCAGCTGGCGTTGTATGAAGGCTGTGTTCGGCTTCAGTGAATTTTTTGGAAGACTCTTTCAATGCATCTGCCCATGTCATGATGTGTGATTTACAGTGCACCTGCCCACACTGCGCTGAGTGTTCAGCAGTTACTCACCTGATCTCGCCCCAAGCCCCCTGTTTTTAATTTCACCCAGTGAAACAAGTCCTCAAAGGGAAATGTTTTGCCAAGGTGGAAGAGTTGAAAACAAAAAATGGCAAAAGCACTAAAAGGCAGCAAAATTGATGAGTTCAAAAACTGTTTTGAGCAGTGGAGAAAACGTCTCAATAGTTGCATTGCATCAAATGGGGAGTATTTTGAAAGTGAGTGAAGTTTAAACATACAGGAAAAACTACACACTTTTAAAATAAATTTTGGGGTTTTTGGGGTCCCCCTTCATATATGCTATGTTTTGTCTATTTGTTAGGGAATGAGCTCTGTGTAGGGAGACTTTCGGTCCCTCTTGAACTACTACCTAATGTGTCCAACCTGGCTATTAGGCACTTGACCATGCACAGAGAGTTAAGTTGGATCAGAAGTGAAACCAGGAGGAGTGTCACATTGTTCCGCAGTAATGACCCCTACCCTGAAAAGATGAGACTTACACAGGTCACAGAGCTGTGAAAGCTTCAAAACTCCTGAAACCAATCGAGTTAGAAAATTTGTTTTCTTTTGGGCTTTTTAAAAAAAGATTTTATTTATTTTTAGAGAGAGGGGAAGGGAAGAAGATAGAGAGGGAGAGAAACACCATTGTGTGAGGAACAGTTGCCTCTCATATGTCCCCAACCAAACACCTGGCCCGCACCCCAGGCATATGCTATGACTGGGAACTGAACTGGTGACCTTTTGGTTCACAGGCTGGTGCTCAAGTCACAGAGCCATACCAGCCAGGGCATGTTTTGTTTTTTAAAAAATATTTTATTTATTTAATTTTAGAGAGAGGAGAGGGAGGGAGAAAGAGAGGGAGAGAAACATCGATTTTAGAGAGATACAAGGTACATCCATCAGTTGCCTCTCGAATGCCCCCAACTGGGGACTTGGCCCTCAACCCAGGCGTGTGTCCTGACTGGGAATCGATCTGGCGACCTTTCAGTTAGCAGGCTGGCACTCAAGCCATTGAACCACACCAGCTGGGGCTGTTTTGGGTGGTTTTTGTTCTTGTTTTTTAAGGAATTAGGGCTGTCTTCAGCTCTAGAAACAATCCTTAATAGTAATGGGTTAGGGAAGGCAGCAACTGTGGCTGGTAGTAGCTCGTAAGAGTTCCAAGTAGGATCATACTATGTTATTCACAGTGAAGTTGTACACATCTCTGTATATTGGAGACTCTTTCTATGGACATTTAATTAACTTGCCTTTAACTATATGCCTGGTCAAAAGGAAAAGAGGGAGAGAGAAAGGCCTTAAATAGTGCCAGCAATTCTGGCTGCCATGTTACTCAGTGAGTGCGTGCCCTGGAGTAAGCATGAGAAGCCAGGCGGAATCTGGTTTTGGATCAGTTATCTTTTGTTCTTGAATACCTCTCATCAGACAGACTATGAATCTAGTGTTTAAAGTTACAGCATAAAAAAAAAATGCCCCAAAGTTCCAGCATGCAGTCTTTGTGCAGCATGGTCCCTGAACACACTCAATCTGTTTAATCAATGAAGTAGTTGCACGGTCTGTGTTTGAGACCAGAAACTGTGTTGGACCTGTGGAGACACAACATGGTGCTGAACTTCATGGGCAATTTTAGGGATTTTTAAAGTAGTTTTGTTAGAACTTGACTTTGCTTTATGCTCAGACTTTAGACTTTAGAACCTAACCATTGCGTAGGATGCTGCTCTATTGTTATTTATATCTTAAAACCTATTCTTAAATTATTTTATTAAAATTATGCTTGAATATGATAAATAATACAGAAGCATTCAGGAAGACAAGAATCCTTCGCCTTTTATTCAGTCTCATTCAAATTCTGCTTTACTTCTCTAATTTTAGATACTTTGTTTATATCTGTATTTATTTCTTTATTCTCTGGTGTGAAAGATGAACACGTGCCTGACAGGTTAGGTGAACGAGGATTGAGGATTGAACATTTCATTTTGCAGTGTGGTGGGAAAAGGGATTTGACACAACAGTTTCTAAGGGATGTTGCTTTGAAGGGGGGCAGAGAAATGGGACATTAGATGGAGAAGGATGTGGAGTCAAGAGAGAAGTATGTTGTTTGTTTTTGAGATGAGATAAATAACAGCATGATAAGAAGGGTCCCCAGAGGGAGAAGTTGATGGTGCGGGAGGGATGCCTGCTGTAGCAATGTCCTTGAGGAGGTAAGTGGAGATGGGCTAGTGCACGAGAAGGGTGGCTTGGATAGCAGTGTGGACAGTTCAGCTGTAGTGACAGGCGAGAAAATCGTATACAGGTAGACACAGACAAGTAGGAGTCTGAAAATTTCTTCTGATCGTTCTGTTTTCTCTGAAACAGGAGCCAAGTTCATAAAGTGCTGATGAGGAATAGGGAAGGAGGTAGTAGAAATTTTGAGGGTAAGATAGGAAATAGTCATTTCATCTTCTTTCCACTACTAGTTTTACGTTCTGCCCTGCAACTACAACCAGGATGTCAGTGCTTTTCCATATGTTGACCCTAAGAGTTGAAAACCAGTGTTATTTCCATGTAAATAAGGTATAATATCAGATCAGGGCTGGGAAGAGCTGGAAAATTACTTCTTCTTTCCTTTGGGTTCCCAGTCATGGCTCCTAGGCCACTCAAAGGAGAATATTCCTAGTTTAGTTTAATTTAGTTCATACTTCAAGTAGAACTTTTATTACCCTCCATCAGTTGCTTAATGTCATGCTGTCTTTAGTTTGCTTCACATTTGGACTATTAGTTTATTGAATAATTTTTCCTTAGGCCTCTAATTTCCTTTTTCACCCCTTGTAGCTAGCTCAGTTTTATCATCTCAATTATTTTTCTCCAAACTTTAAATCATGCCTTCTCTTCTGTTACATTTTCCCAATTTGAACTGGCTGTTCTCTGGGACTGATGCAAAGTTGTACTCCTGGGCCTGCCTTTCATTGCTCTCCTTGGGTGGAGCTACTGTCTTCCGGCTCTCTCGTCTTCCTTTATCTGCCTGCTTTGTCAGTTTGTTGCCAAACAAGCAAGGAGAGTAAGTTATTTGAGTTCTCGAAGATATAAAAATACTCTGTTCTCATTCTTCACTGATTGATTTGGTATAAATTTCTAGGTTGAGCCCTGGCTGGTGTGGCTCAGTGGATTGAGCACTGGCCTGAGAACCAAAGGGTCACCAGTTCGATTCCCAGTCAGGGCCTGTGCCTGGGTTTCGGGCCAGGTCCCCGGTGCGGGGTGTGCAAGAAGTAACCACACATTGATGTTTCTCTCCCTCTCTTTCTTTCTCCTTTCCCCTCCGTCTGAAAATAAATGAATGAAATCTTTTAAAAAATCACAAAACTTTAAAAAATCATGTGAGATAACACAAAAGGGCTTTAAAAATTTTTTCTAGGTTGAAAATTACTTTCCCTCAGAATTTGGAAGTACTATCTTTAGTTTCCTATTGCTACTGCAACAAATTACCATAGGTTTAGTACACAAATGGCACAAATTTATTATCTTATTGTTCTGGAGGTTAGAAGTCATAAAACCAAGGTGTCAGCGGGGTTGTGCTTCTTCAGGAAACTCTGGGGGAACACCTGTGTTCTCCTCTTTTCCAGCTTCCAGAGGCTGCCTGTATTCCTGGGCTCTCGGCTCTCTTGCCTCTTCAAAACCAGCAATTCCATCACTGTAGCCTCTCTCTGTCTTACTGACCCTGTGGCCTCCCTCTTATAAAGGGCCTTGCGATTACATTGGGCTAACCTGGCTAAGTCAGTATCATCTTCCCATCTCAGACCCCTAACATAATCACATCTGCAAGGTGCTTTTACCAAGGAAGGTGACACATTCCCAGGTTCTGGGGATTAGGATGTGGGCACCTTCGGAACACCGTTCTTCAGCCTTCCTGCCACGTGCCCTATTTTGTCTTCTGTCATTTGAGTGTTAGCAATGAGAAGGTGTGGTGGTTTGAGTCACATTCCTTTGTAGGTAACTTGTTGGTGCTCTCTGGAAATGTTTGAAATCTTCCTTTATTTTTTTTTTTGAGATTTTAAATATTTACTTATTTTTTTTAGAGAGTGGGGAAGGGAGGGAGAAAGAGAAGGAAAGAAACATTGATCTGTCGCCTCTTGCATGCCCCCAACTGAGGACCTAGCCTGCAGCTGAGGCATTCGCCCTGTTGGGAACTGAATGGCCACCTTTTGGTTTGTGTGTCAAGCCCAACCCACTGAGACGCACTGGTCAGGGCTTCCCTTTATTCTTGATTTTCTGAAATGGCCAGAAGAGATGTCTAGGTATGGGTCCTTTTTCACTCATTGTGCTGAGTACTTACCTGGGTCCTTTTAGTCCAAAGATGGGTCATTCGATTTTGGGAAAATCTAATATTTCTTTAATAATTCCTTGCCTCTATTTTCTCTGTTCTCTTATAGATAATAAACCTGGATTAGTGTTGCGTCTCTTACGTGTTTGTCCTCTAACATTTTCCATCTTCTCGTGATTTTCCATGTCTGTCTTCTGAAAGACTTGGAGTTTGATTTCCAGGTTTTTTCAGTTATATTTGTAATCTCCCCAGAGGTCTTTTGTTTTCTGAATGTTCCTTTTCTATATAATTAATATACTTGGAGTATATTATATGCATTTAAAGCTTTTTGTTTTCACTTTAGTCCCAAAAATTGTTTCTATTTCCATCAGTTTCCTGCTTATCTTGGACTTTTCTCTCTTTTTTTAAATTTTTATCCAAGTTATACCTGTATATAATTTAAGGAGTCAAATAATTCCACAAAACTTGTTAAGAAAACTGGATTCTGCTGGCTGTGCACATCACCCCCTTGCCATAACCCACTCTCCCAAAGCAACAATTAAATTTTTAATTATTTTGTTGTATTTTTTAAATCCATAGGATTTATCTTTATATCTCTAATTAACTTATTTTGTTTCTACTTGATTTTTCAGCTTTAGGCTTTATCTATTGACTCCTCATTATGAAAATGAGGATTTAACTCTGGTTCCTAGTACACCCATACACACTTTCTTGTCCCTTCATGGTTATATTGTAATTTGGTTGAGCAATAGTCAGTGTTTACAATATTATATCTATGTAAACTGTTCCCAGCTGAGCCGAGTCATATCTATGTTATGATTATTTTTCCTTTCCCACACACCATTTCTTTTCTAGAGTTAATAATTGTTCCATTTTTGTTTGTTTTGTTTTCTATGCAGTAATTTAAACCCACACTTTTCTCTGGTTATCTAAATATCACCTCAGGATGTTCAGTGATGTCAGCTGTTCTGCCAGTTTATCTTCCTAAAGAAGTCTTTCTTAAAGTCTTTGACCTGCTCTCACCTGCCTGTTCATCTTCTCCCATGCCAGCTGTTAGGCTGGAATCTTCTCCGTAGTCCAGGTCTTTCTTGATTTACTTAAGTTGGTGAAGCACAGTCTCTCTCGGTTTGCTGAGAAGGGGTTACTGAGAGATTAACTTTTTGAAAATATCTGAAAATATCTTTATTTTATTATCACAATGACACTGACCACAGTTGACTGTGTATAATCTTCTAATTTTCTTTTAAATCCTCACTTGAGGACATATCTTGATTTTAGAGAGAAAGGAAGGAGGGGAGAGAGAGAGAAACATCAATGTTAACGAGAAACATTGATAGGTTGCCTGCCGTATGCATTTGACTAGGGATCAAACCCACAGCCTAAGAATGTGCCCTGGCCAGGGATCGAACCTGCAACCTTTTGGTGTATGGGATGATGCTCCAACCTACTGAGCCACCTGGCCAGGGCTGTGTATAGAATTCTATAGAATATTTCCATTGTCTTCTACCTTCCAAAATTGCTGCTGATGAGTCAGAAGTTATTCTGATTCCTGATCCTCCCCTTTTGGAAGCAGGAAACTTCTTTGTTTAAAGAATTCTGGAATATCATGAAATGATCCTTAGTGTAACTGTGTTTTCATTCATTGTGCAGAGTACTTGCAGGGCCTTTTCAATCTGGAAACTCATCTCTTCCAGTCCTGGAAAAGTTTCTTGAAATTATTTTGTTAGTGGTTTTTTTCCCCTGTTTTCTCTCTTTCTGGAAGGCCTGCTATTTGGTGTTAGACTATTCCTCTGGTTCTCTTTTTTTCTTTCTTTTTTTAGTTCTCTCTCTCTCTCTGTCTTTGGTTCTACATTCTAAGACGTTTCCTCAGTTTTCTTTTTTAAATTTAATCTTTGTTGAATTTTTTTTATTACCATTTAGTCCCCTTATACCCACCTCCCCCAAGCAATCGCAACACTGTTGTCCATGTCCATGAGTCCTGTTTCCTTTTTGCTCAGTCCCTCCATCCCTTAACTTGCCCCCCTTATCCACTCTCAGCTTTATTTTCAAAACCTTTGAGTATTTCTATTCTATTATGTTTTAAATTTATTTCTCTGAGGATATACCTGATACATATGTTCTTAGGGTTCTTCCTGAATAGTCTGTTTCCTCCAACCTTTATTTTTTAACCCCTATATGACACGCTAGATGTTTCTCTCAGATATTTGGTGATCCTGTGCTCTCGGTTGCCTTTTAAAAGGAGGATACCCAAAAGTTGATAAGAAGCTTTGTATGTTTATTTTTTTAATATTTAATTAATTTATTTCTAGAGAAGGGAAAGGAAGGAGAAAGAGTGGGAGAGAAGCATTAATGTGTGGTTGCCTCTCATATGTCCCCTACTGGGGACCTGACCCCCAACCCAGGCATGTACCCTGACTGGGAATGGAACCAGCAACCCTTTGCTCTGCAGGCCCATGCTCAATCCACTGAGCCACACCAGCCAGGTCTAGAAGCTTTATATATTCAGATAGGGCTCTTTGTCTGTGTTTTCCATTCTAAAGTGATCGACCTGGGCCATATGGGAACCCCTAATGTCGGTATTTTTAGATTTTTGCTCTTCAAGGGATCATAGTTGCTAGAGTACTTTCAGTCTCAGCCAGGCTGCCAACATTCTAGGAAGTCCATAGCCTAGCTTGGGGATTTCAGCATTCAATCTGTGCTTCAACTTACTACTCTGTTTTTAACATTATGCCCTTTCCCTCAGCTGTGTCTAGTACCTTACCCCTAAACACCGCCCCCCAGCCCCCAACCTGCCCTTCTAGTTGAGGCACCTTCTGTTAACTCTCTTCAAAGGATAAACCTTTAAACTTCTGCCTAAGTAAGGGGCGGATCTGGTGTTTTGACTTTTTCAAGCTCTGCCTTCCTTTCTTCTTCTGGAGATGTCTAATACTGCCAGTTCCTGAGTCTTCTGGGATTTTGTTCATGGACTGTTAAGTGGGATGCTTCTCGTTCTTCACTGTTAACCCTAGAGTTAGCTTGCTCAGGTTTGCTAGGTCAGTGATTTGTTCATCCGCTTTTTTTAAAAACCTGGTTCACTGAGGTATAATTGGCATACAATGCCATGCACATAGGTCCCATTTCTCCAGTCTTGGGCTATTACAAATAAAGCTGCCATGAATGTTTCTGTACAGTAGCCCCACTTATTTGTGGGAGATATGTTCTAAGACCCACAGTGGATGCCTGAAACTGTGGATATTAGTACCCTAATTAACTCCTTCAACTGCTGGAGATGTGGCAGCAGCTTCTTCATTGGCAGATACAGCCTCTCCAGTAATTTATATATTTTTCAAACCTACTTCTGAATCTATGTAACCATCCCTTTCTTGCAGTAAATAGCTTAGTGTCCCTTGTGTTCAGGGGATCCCTTGCTGAATTCTTTGAATGGCCTCAGTGCTTTCTAGAGTAACACATTGCTATTCGTCAGAACATGCTCTCTGTTCATCTTCCACACACAAACTTAATGCCTTTTCCATCTTAACTAAACACTATTATGCACTGTGGCCATAACTTTTGAAGCTTGAGGTGAGACAGCTAAAGTAGCACGAATTTCTTTTCCTCCTTCACAAGTTCATGGATAGAAGATTCATTCTTACCTCCGTTCTTATCAGCCTTACCATACGATTTTTTTCTTTCCTTATTAAGTTGAGAACTTTCTCTTTTTGAACTAACACTACTCTGGCACTTTGGAGCCATTATTAAGTGGAAGAAGGGGGATTTGATCTGAAGCACTGTGACTGTGACAGTCGATCTGATAACCTAGGTGGCTGCTGAGTACTTTAATGGATGGGTGGCTTCGATAGCGTGGATATGCTGGACCAAGGGGTGATTTGCGTCCTAGGCCGGGTAAAGTGGGACGGTGAGAGATTTCATGCTCTTCAGAATGGTATGCAATTTAAAACTTATGAATTGCTTATTTCTGGAATTTTCCATTTAATATTTTGGGGCCCTTGCTGACCACTGGTAACTGAAATCTTGGAAAGTAAAACTTTAGGTAAGGGGGGCCTACCGCACATGCTTTCATATGCACATATACTTTCACTTTTCCTGGGCGACTAAGAACGGAATGGCTGGGTCACGTGGTAAGTCTGTGTTTAATTTGTAAAGAAACTGCCACGCTGTTTTCCGAAGTGGTTGTACCATTTTATAGCTGACCAGCAGTGTATGAGTTCCAGTTGCTTCACATCCTCATAAACACTTGATTTGGTCAGTCTGTTCAATATTAGACATTCTCACAGTTGTTTGGTCTGTTGGCTTTTTGGCTTACCAGACTGAGTTGCTGTCATCTCTCTCATACTTGGTCCTTCCTTTACGGGTTTATTCATTCCAAAAGTTACTTTAACCAGTGGAATAGAATAGAGAATTCAGAAATAGAGTCTTACCAATATGGGTAATTGACTTTTTACAAAGGTGCAAAGTCAGCTCAGCAGAGTCTTCTCAACAGATGGTGCTAGAACAATAGTACATTCATTTGTAAAAAAAAATGACTTTCAATCTACAGTTCACACTTTATACAAAAATTGACAGAAAATAGATCATTGACTTAAATGTAAAACATAAAACTATAAAGTGAAGAACACATGGGAAAAAATTCTTCATGACTATGTTGAAGTGTTCTTAGATACGACATTAAGAATATAATCCATGAAAGAACAAACTGATGATTGGGCTAAATCAGACTTGAAATCTTTTGCTGTGTGAAAGATGCGTTAACAGAATGAAAAGACAACCTATAGACCTAGAAAAAATATTTGCAAATCACATATTTAACAGAAGACTTGTGTTCAGAATATATGAAGAGCTCTCAAAACCCAACGATAAAAAAAACCTGTAAAAAAATAAATACAGAAGATTTGAACAGAGGCTTCACTAAGGGAGATACATGATGACAAATAAGCACAGGCAAAGATGTTCAACATAATTATTGGTGTTGAGGTAAATGCAAATTCAAACCACAATGAGATGCTACCATATACCTGTTAGAATAGCTAAAAACCAAACACCTGACATGTCCAAGCGCTAATAGGGATGTAGAGCAACTGAAACTACATCCATTGTTGGTGGGAATGCAAAATAGGACAGCCACCTTGAAAAACAGTTAAGCAGGGTCTTTTTAAAACATCATTTTATTTATTTATTTTCAGAGAGAAGGGATGGGAGGGAGAAAGGGGAAGAGAAACATCAATCCGTTGCCTCTCGTATATGCCCCAACCAGGTACGAAACCTGCAACCCGGTCATGTGCCCTGACTGGGATGCTCAACCAACTGAGTCACACTGATCAGGGCTAAGCAGTTGTTGTTTTTTTTAAAATAAAGTTAAGCATGTATTTGCCAAGTGATCCAGCAGTCATAGTCTTAGGTATTCACCGTAGAGAAATGAAAACATATGTCCACACAAGGCTTGTACATGCTCGTTTATAACAGCTTCATTCATTGTCACCCAAAACTGGAAACAGCCCATATGTTCTTCAGCAGGCAAATGGATAAACAAATTCTGGTACATTACTCAGCAATAAAGAGAAACAAATGATGGATAAACGCAGAAGACATGGATGAGTGTCAAAGGTATTATAGCAGTGAAAGACTCCAGTTTTAATAGATTATGCACTTCAAAATTCCACTCAGATGACATTCTGTAAAAGGTAAATGTGAAAGGAAGGGGAGCAGATCGATGGCTGGCAAAGGTTAGGGGTGGGCAAAGGGTTTGGCTGTATAAAGGGGCAGCCTGCTTTCTTCTTTGTTTCATATAAGTTTCTATTTTCCTCTTCAGTAGCTTCATTTCTTTGGAGTGTTTCCCACCTGTTTTTCCACAGTGGCTTACCGCCGAACCCTGCGGTTTGGCTTGATTGTGAGCATTTTGCTTGGATTGAGGGAGGGGCTATAAATAGTTGTGTGCTGATTCCCAGATAACTCTGGGAATATTTCTTATGGTAATGGATACATGATACAGTACTTCTAGGGATGGAAGAATGGGCTACATCAACCTATAGTGTCATTTTTACTTGAAATATATATCTTTGGTACTAAAACCTTACCCAGAAGAGAATAATAGATTACACAGAGCTTCTAGATTTTGATGTGGGTTAGAACTGAAAAATGAGATGTCTTTAAACTCTTTTTCCCTCTCTCTTTGATAAGTGATATAATGTGGTTTGGACACTCAGAGATTCCTGAGATTCCAGGTTCTGGTTGATGATTTACTGCAAAATTGCTTATAAATTGAAGTAGAAAATGTTTTGCAGACCTGGCAGCTTTCTGGCTTCACACCCATTTGTCACCCAGCATTTCCCTTTGTGTATAGAACAAGAATTAATTAGGCTGCACTGCAGGAAAAGTTTATGGCTATAATTTATATAGGATGAATTTCTTTTTAAAGAGACAGCATTGTTTTGTTATACCTATATACATATAAGTGTGTATATATAGAGAGAGTGTTTTCCCCCCCCTTAAAACAATATCTGTGAGCTTCGGAATAAACACTGATTTTTCTGTTTAATGCAAGATGTTGGTGAAATAGACGCTCTTACAGTGATTGCTTTCTGATTTAACTATTGGTTTTTTGTTTCTGGTTTTCAAATTCATTGTGTACTAGTGAGCAACACTGTTTCAGGGTTTCATTTTAGACATTGGTCAGACTTCTCTGGTTTCAAGAGGTTTGTATTCTTTCGGTCTCTTCTTCGAAGATTTAGGATTCTGGTTGTTGGGTTTTTTTTTTTTTTTGCTCTTGCTCATTCAATTAATGTTTTCATAATCAATGCAAGTCAGAACTTGCAATTTGTTCCTGATTTGCACATTAAAGAGCTCCATTAATTAAGAATCCTGGTGTTTGGCATGTTCCCGCAGGATCTGTGCATTATTTACATGTTAAAAGTGCAAGATGCAAGTTTCTCAGTTTGTATGGCAATTGCCGTTAATCCTGCTTGCTTTCTTTCTTTTTTCTTGTTTTTTTCCTTTTGCTTGTGAATAACAATTCACAACTCACTACAACTCCTTAGGGATACATTGTACCAAAATAGGAACAAGTGATCCAAATGAGGGGGCCCCACAGTGGAAGAGCAGGAAGTAAATCCTTTGTTTAAAGGAGAAAATTCCCCTGGAAGACATAGAAAATTTTTGTTTGGCTTTTGTTGGTTGTTTCACTTGGCTAAATGTAGGAGCTTTAATAGTGTTGAGTTGTAATTCTGTTGACTTTGAATTTGCAGATTTTTTTTCTTGATAATAGTACTTGCAGTGATAAATGAAGTTGCCTTTCATAACTCAAATAACCCCAGAAATTTTGACAAACATCCTCCTGTGTTTATGCCAAGTAAGCTGTTTCATAATATTCCTGTTTTCAGTTGCTTTTTTATGAAATTACTTTCCCTAGTGTTTGGGTTCTGTTATCATTTCTTTTGGAAGCCAAGGTCTAAGCCAGAGGTGGGCTCCATCTTGGTAGGTGAAAGTGTGTAAAAGGCATGTGGAAACATGAAATCAGATTACTGGCTACTACTCAGGTTCCTCTTTTCCAGTTTTAACCATGGCTAATGCTTACCTACTCATAATGTAATTTCCTAATAGTAGCTAGTCTATCTTTAAAAATAGATGTGAAGCTAAAAACATTTTTCAAAAATGTAGACATTTTTTCTCTGAAATTATGAACTTGCTGAGAATTTTATGGGACTTAATTTGTCCTTATGCCCTTCTGTTATGATGTATATAGAGAAAATCTTTACATTTATATAAAATCTTCACTGTGAATATACTTATATTTACACACATACACAGTATACACGTATGTAAAGGAGAAAGTAAAAGTTATTTCATTTTCCAAAATCCCTATACCTCCTCAGAGAAAACAATGTGGAGTATAATATTCCAGACATTTTAATGTGTATATATTTCTCCCACTACATCTATTTTTCCATGAAGTTTTAATGGAAGTTTGACTAGGAGAGGAGATGGGGTGGGGGGTGACAGGTGGTGTGAAGGGAAAAAAACTGTAATGTTACCTATGAATTATCTTAGAGAAAGTCTGTATGTTGATATCATTAAGACATAATTCTCTCTTTTTAAAGATTTTGTTTATTTAATTTTAGAGAGGGGAAGGGAGGGAGAAAGAGAGGGGGAGAAACATCAATGTGTGGTTGCCCCTCGTGCCCCACCTACTGGGATCTGGCCTGCAACCCCAGGCACGTGCCCTAAGAATCCACCTAGCGACCCTTTGGTTCACAGGCCAGCACTCAATCCACTGAGCCACACCGACCGGGGCTCTATCTTGGTATTTTATTGTGCAAGTATAAATAATACTAGATGCTTGTATACATTAAAAACAAAATATAGCTCCCATTTGTTAACTGTGCGCTACTCCCCATGCACTGTATTAAGTTTTTTACAGATGTCTCATGTAGTTCTCTCTGCAGCCTGTGCAGTAGGTGCTAATGGCAGTGTTGCACATATGAGGAAATCAAGTCTTAGAGAAGTTGGCAACTTGCTTAAGGCCACACAATTAGAGGCAAAGCCAGTACAGATACTGAGGCTTGCTTTGCTTCACAACCTCTGCTGTTGGCCAGTCACTATGCACATAGTTTAGCTATTTAATTTATTTTTTTAAAGAAAGCGTGAGGGAATAAAGGTCAAAGCTTAAAGGAATGAAGTCAGGAGAGCTATGGAGATGAATTTGTTGTAAAATAGAAGGCTTAGTGTACAAGTAGTAAATGTATCCTTCAAATTTTTCTAAAGATTTTTTTCCAAATAGTGTTTTGTTTTTTTTTCAGTAGGAGAGCGAGAAGGGCCCTCAGGAGATCAGGTGATCTAGTTTCTTGCTATAGGCAGGTAAGACATTAAGTGATAAAGAAATAGACAAACAGGTTTTTTTCCTTATAAATGTAGTACATATTCATTGTATAAAATTTAGAAAACAGCCAAGCAAAAGTAAGGAAACTTAACTAATCCCAGCAGCTAGCGTTCAGTACTTTTAATATTTTGGTGTATGGTATGTGTATCTTTTCTAGTTTTTTTCCCCTGTGAGGGTGTAGTTAGAATAAAAATGGAACTATGTTCTGTATTCTGTTTTGCAGTCTTTTTTTCCTACTTAACAGAGATCATGAATATTTTTCCATGTCATTAAATATTGTTCTACAGCATTATTTTTAATGGTAGCATAGACTTTCCATCATATGGATAGTTTAACCCATTCTTTATTGTTGCACATTTAGGTTGTTTCCATTTTTTATTTTTATAAATAATGCAATAACATCATTGTTACTAAATCTTTAGTCACATCCATGATTATGTTACTGCATAAAATAAATTTCTGTGTGTGGAATTAGCATGTGTTCCAAGGATGGACACGATTTTTAGTCTTTTGGTCTGTGTCGCCAGGTTGCCCTCCAGAGAAGTGTGTTAGTTTACTCTTGCATTCTTCATGTGAATGGCAGTTTTCCTTATCCCCGTCAACACTGCTTTTTATAACTTTTTTCATCTTTGTCACTTTGACAGATAGAAAATGGTGTCTGCTTATTTTAATTTACATTTAAAAATTTTACATTTCCCAGTGTTTAATGAGAGTAAACATTTTTTCCCTTACATTTGTTGGTCATTGGTATTTCTTTTGTGGCATCGTACAGGGCAAGTTTTAAACTAGTTCTAGGGATGGATTATCTCCTTGTCAGTCAAACTTCTGGCCACCTCTAATCCCTCCTGCTTTTATTTTAATGTTTCTTCTTATTTGATTTTCTGGTGACAGGACGAATTACATCTACCTTAGAAGATTGCTTTGTATTCTGGAATATATTTATTTAATCTTAATTACCTTTTAAAAATCATAAAAAATAAAATTTGTTTGTATTAAAAAATATTTTCAAATAGTACTGAGTCCTGCCCCTGAACAATACTGAAATATTTAACATGGATTGTGGGAGGTTTTTTCCTACTCTTAATTGTGCTCTTCAGAAATAACTATATTTAGCTATTTGGTGTATATACTTGTAGATATTTATGTCAATTTAAACTTTTTTAAGATACAAATAAGATTGTTTTACATCTTGCCATGTTAATTAATGTAAGTCTACCTTTTCTTTCTTTAAAAACAATATTTTACTATTTTGTTTTCTTTTTCTTTTTTCCTGAAATATTGTACATTACAGTCATCATGCCAGCTTGCCTTCAAACACATCTGTAAATGAGGACATTTCATTTTACCTAACCAACTTAATACTTCCTAATAATCCTAATAGTGTATGTACTCCATATTCACATTACTTCAGTTATCCAAAAACATATTTTATGGCTTAGTTTATTCAAACAATGTTTCATTTGCACCTGCTCTTTTCAAAAGCTACACAGAAAGTTATCTGGCTAAACTAAATGAATTTAACCAATCCCCTGTAAATGGGCACTTGAGATGTTTGCAATTTTTGCTTATTATAAACAGTGTTATAATGTTATTAACCAGTGTTACCTCAAAACTTTAATTTTTAAAAAACAATGGTAAAAATAATATTTCTATACCTACCTCTTTGCTTTCTTATCTATTTTGTTAGGATTAATTTTCAGAAGTGGAATAGTAGGGTCAGGAAATATGCATGTGTAAAACTTTGATATATTTTGCCAGATTGCTTTCTGGATATGTTGTGCTAATTAAACTCTTATCAATTGTATATGAAGAGTACCCATTTACTTACATTCTTCCCAGCATCAAGCATTATCACAAAGATATATATTTTTTGTTGCTTTTGTTTTTGTTTTTTTTTTGTGAGGCTAAGCATCTTTTCTGATATGTTTGGCCATTTGAATTTTGGATATTATCAATCCATTTCTTAACATTCACTTCTTCAGATTAAGCTTGCATCTATCCCTTTATCTTGTTTTACTAGACCTGCCTTTTATCCATGTGATATGGACTTCCTTTAGTTTTTCCACTTTGTTTTTTTTTGTGTGTGTGTGTGTGTATGTGTGTTTTTTTTAAAAAATATGTTATTTATTTAGTTTTAGAGAGAGGGGAAGGGAGGGAGAATGAGAGGGAGAGGAACATGGATCAGCTGCCTCACAGTCCCAACCTGGGACCTGGCCCGCAATCCAGGCATGTGCTGTGACCAGGAATCGAACCAGCAACCTTTTGGTTCATAGGCCAGCACTCAATCCACTGAGCCACGCTGGCCAGGGCTATTTTTTTTAATTGTGTAAGGTTATTGGGGAGGGCAGTTTTGTCATTTTTTAGTAACTGAAATTTTATTACACTTTAATTTCAAGGTAGTTTTGTATTCATAAGGATATATTGATGTAGAACATGAAAAATGTGTAGATTTTTTTAAAAAACTTGTAGGAGTTTTTCATTTTCTTAATCTTTATAATAATAGTACCTAATCAAAGGATTGTTGTAAGTTTTTAAATGAGTTAATACATAGAAAGTCTTTAGGGGCTAGTGCCTGACACTTAGTAGGTTCGTAGTAATGTTAACTGTTAATCTTAATAGTGATAATACAGTCTTTTCTTACATTATAGCTACAGGGCCACAGTATTTTTTTCCCTCTTCATAAAAGGGTTATGTAAATAAATTCCAGTACTGCACTTAGTGTTAGTTGTTTGAAGACTTGAAATGCACATAGAAAAAAATATATGCCAAGAAAAACATTACAGTGTCATTTTTATTCAGTTATTCATTAAACAACATAGAGTCTACCATTTGCCAACATCACCAAGGTTCACAGTCCTTGCCTCAAGGAGCTCATAGTAAGGTGTAGAGAGAGGTAAACCACTTTTAAAGCATAAATCATTTAAGTGGGTGGGTTTTTGTTTGTTTGTTTTGTTTTGTTTTTTACTTGAAAGCACCTCTCAAAAGTGTTTCATTTTGGGTTGGGGAATAAACAGTGCTTAGTCTTACTAATATTAAGAGAAACAAATAAAATAGTCTTTTATCCTCTGAGTCTCAGTTTATCCATCTAAGTGGTGATAACTACTAAATCTTAATGTGAATACATTGTAACATTTGTAAGTTTGTAAATCTGGTAAGGTGTTTTTGAGACTCTAAGGCAAGGGTGTCAAACTCATTTTCACCAGGGGCCACATCAGCCTCGTGGTTGCCTCCAAAGGGCCAAATATAATTTCAAGTCCTTAACAGTTAAGGAGTAGTTACACTTATACAGTCCTAAAATTATTTCAGCCCTTTGAAGGAACCACGAGGCTGATATGGTGCTCCGTGAAAATGAGGTTGACACCCCTGCTCTAAGGGTAACCTGTGCATCTTATAGTTGGTGTGTTAAAGAAAAGGTTCAGTTTGATTACTTTGCTTCTGCTAACAAAGGTCCCCTTGTAGAGGATATATAGTTCTTAACTAGCAGGTATGGAGTCCACAGTTTGTTTGCTTGTCATCATTTAGGTTGGGAAATGATAGTGTAATTAGATGTTCTGCCCTGAGACTTAGAAGTCATTTTTCTACAATTAAAATATGAGGGTGAACCCCCAGAAACCTGGAATTTATTTATTAAAAAATGTATATTTATTCTTACATGTTTAAACTTCAGTCACCTTCAAAGTATTCTCCATTTGATTCAGTACACCCATTGAGACGTTTTTCCCACTGCTCAAAAGTTTTTGAAAGCTTTGATTTTGATGCCTTTAGTGCTTCTGCCGGTTTTTTGTTTTTGGTTTGTTTGTTTTGTTTTGCCTCTTCCACATCAGCAAAATGTGTCCCTTTGAGGACTTTTTTTTATCTGGGGAAACAAAAAAATGTCACTTGGGCTACATCAGGTGAATAGGGCTGGTGAGGCACCGGGGTCCTGTTGTTTTGGTCATAAATACTCACCCGAGGTGTGGGCAAGTGCCATCATAAATCACCGGTCATTAAAATAAAAAAAAATCATTGAAGCTGAATACAGCCTCTCGAAACACCACCAACTGGTACACTGATACAGATGGGTTCCTTGAACACTCACCTAGTAGGGGAAGCCTGCACCATAAGGGACCTGCCTTCAGAAGATAATTCTAGGTTCTTTTTGGGCCCCCCCTTGTACCGTAGGATACTTTTCATGGCCCAGGTGATATGTTGAATGCCAGAGTGACAGTGTGAGGTCTGGGCTGTCCAGCAGCTGACAGTGTAGTAAAATCAGACTCCCAGTACAGTATGATAGGCGTGGTAGCAGTGACACGAATGATACTGAGAAAGGAGTGATTGATTCCACACGGGGATCCTCATTTTCAGAAAGGTATTCTCTGAATCCCCGTTTTCAAAGAAGGTATTCCCAGACCTGTAGTCTATGGAGAATTTGTACAGTTTAGTCGGGGAGATAGTTTCACTACCGAAAAGGCTGTTTATTTAAAGGCTTTTTAATATGAAAGGATCAGACTATTTTATATGAAACAGAGAGGGTTACTTGGATTGTGGCTCTAATTTTATTGTTAATAACTTTCTTTAAAGTTAACCTTACATGTTAATAGTATTTTGAATTATAAGAGTAATATATGTATAGAACATTCAAACATGGGATAGAAAACTGAAACTTATAGAAACAGACAACAGTATGGTGGTCACCAGAGGCAAGGGGGTGGGGTTCACAAGGGTAAAGGGGCCGAATACATGGTGATGGAAGGTGATTTGACTTTGGATGGTAGGTCCACATGCAACATGCAGATCATATGTCCTAGAAATGCACGCTTGAAACCTGTATGGTACTATTAACCAATGTTACCCCAACAAATTCAATTAAAATAAATATAAGTAAATAAAATATTCAAACAGTTAAAGAATCTATCAAATAAAAATGAGAGTATCCCTACTTTTCCTGGGTAACGCCTATTAGATAGTTCAAACAATCGTTTGTAAATAAACTTGTATTCGAAGTACATCGTTTCTGAGCTTTTACTTTCTATTTAAAGGGGGAAAATCAATTTCCCTTTTTAGGGAAGTGCTCCAGAGCAGTGGAGGCTGTCTAGGAACTACGATGTGGAAGGTAACTGTAGTGGATTTCGGGAAGTACATTGATCAGTTAGATTGCTGTGTCCTATAGGGCTTTTTAAGGATTTATTGACACACTTCATCAAGGTATTTGAGAGAGTATTCAGGGAAACCTAAGAAATTCTGCAGTTCTTTTCCCTTCCTTATAAATTCATGCCTGGTCAGAAATTACAGCTTGAGTGGGATGTCCCTCCACAGAACTCAAATGCACACTATCTATCATGTTACTTAGTGCAGCAGTAATATAAAATGTTAAGGATTTTTTCTTTTTGTTTCTTTCTGTGAGGGGCTCACCCAACATATTTTATCATATGTCTCTTCATCTTTCCCTTGTTCCAACTTCCACTTACTCCCCCAATTCCCCACATCATTCTCTTAAGAGGAAAAAATAAGTTTTGCCCACCGAGTCCTCTTTCTTATTTGATTTAATATGTCTTGGGCTGAATGTTTCTCACAGAAACACTTTGCATTCAGAATCAGCCCATCAAACCTTTTCCTCCATGGGCCCCTCCATAGATTGCTGTGCCCTTGGAGGTGTGAGAGCCCAAGTCTGCTTTTGGCTTAGCCGTCATGATTTTAGAATATAAGTCCCCATGCTCTGCTTTGAAGTTATCCTGGTGGTTATTTTGTACATTAAAAAAAAAAATTCTGCCTCTTGTCCACGGAACCAGCCAACACACGGGACCGTACTGCTTCTACTCCAGTTAAAACTGCAGACCTCATAATAGTACATCCATGTAGCTCCATCTAGGAGTCTGAGTGTGCACACACCTGTATATGTGTCTACATACATGGATATATAAAAATTCTAGTTGGACACACATGGGAAACGATAAGAACTCATCCATATGGTCGGTGTTAAGGAATTTGCAGCCTGCAGTACTCTTTCTTACTGGCAACACCATTCTGCTTGGGGAATATAGAACAAGCCCAAACAGTAATACTGACAGAATTTGGAATTATGATACAGTGGAGCCTTCACGTAATTCTTTGTTGAAGAAGTTAGGGCCTAAATGTTGAGGCTTATTGTTATTCTGAGTTGATAATCTCTTCCTTGCTTTAATAATTTTTCCTCATGCCTGGGTAGCCTGCGAGTTGCACAATAATCACTCACACAGCTTTGTAATCAATGCCCAAAGTAATAGGATTCCTCTGGCCACCGGCAATTAATAAATTTGTGTCTTTTTTAAAACACTAGCAAGTCGGGCCTGAAATACGACTGACTGGCTCTCCTCATTTGCATATTTATTGCAGTGGAAAAATTCTTACCAGATGATTGATGCTGAGCCTGCCTCTTGAATTCCAAGCAGCACATTATTATGAAATGAAAAATGCCGGCCATACAGTTGATTAAAGTTGAAGACAGTGGAATCGGTGTTTTTTAAGATTGTGGGAGAATTAAAGGCATATTTTAATAGATGTTGACAAGAAGTGAACTAACAAAAGCAAAGCAAAGGATTTGCTTGAAAAGATTTAATCAAACGTCTTTCTTGGGGGATTAATTGCCGGGGATGACTACTGCAAGTGGCAGGCTTGTGTGGATTTGAATGAAAAGTATTGTTCTCAGGCCAATACATTGTGTGTCATTTTGACCTATAGTTTAGCTCTAGTTCTAGAGTTACTTCTGAAGGAGAAGAAAAAGTGCTCTTATAACCTGTACATTCCAGTTCAATATATTTATCTGGGGGTAATAGGAATGTGGGAGTTTATATATACAAGTACACAAATAATTGTATGGTTGCATATTTATTTTAAAAATAACTGTGTAGATATTTAAAAACTGATAATGTAAGCTTTATTTTACTGTATACATTCCCCTCTTCCCCTTCTACCTCCATCCCCTTGCCAGATGGTTTACGTATTGGTTTATAATCTAATTAATGGACTGTGCGCCCATGTCCAAACTTATTCTCTGCCTACAGTTTTGTTTTTGTCGGACAGCCTAGATGAATCAAGAAAAAAAATAAAGCTGTTAGGTGAAAATGGTTTTTAGATTGGTGACATTTTCTATATAGAATGCTTGCATATGGGTAGCATGTAAATGAATAATACTTAATACAGGACTCAGTACCAGCTCAGCCCTAGCGGTGTGGATCAGTACAAGCAGCGCCTAAGATTTTCACCATGTGAAAACAGTGATTTTCTGATGATAGTAGTCTTTTTACTTTTATAGCATTTTTAAATTTGTAAAATACCTCAACATATAAAAATACTTATTGTTTTTCACCTTCATTCTGTGAGATAAACAGGCAAAGGGTTGTCTACATTTTGTAGATGAGAAAATTGAGACTCAGAGGTTACATTGGTCTACTCGGTACGAAATGACGAGTTAGTGATAGTGTCAGTTAGAATACAGGGTTCCTGACCCTTAGTGAAGCAGTCTTTCCATTTATTCTCTGCTTGGGAAATTATTCCTAAAGCTGGTGCCTAGATGCTTATGTTGACTCTTGGTAACATGGGAAGGCATCTGTTCTTCTTAATCTCCTCTTAAGAGAAAGGCCTCTCTGGAAATGGACTATGTAGAACAAAATAAACATTTCCTTGACAGTTTTTGGTTGTGCGTGTGTGACTGAGCCAAGAGGGAGAAGAAAGTATATGCATTTCTGCTGCTTAAAAAAAAAAATTAACCCAGACAGTAATTGGGTGAAAAATTAAAGGTGAATTAAAAACAATTGCCTTCATTTTCTTTTTTATTCGTAGGGTTGAACAAATAGAATTCAGCCCTATATGAATGATAAAGAGGATTTGCTTAGGTTTGGTTTGGTTTTTGGCTGGGAAGAATTCACTGCTGGATCTGAGCTGTGGCTTTGAGGAGGCCTACCACCCCCACCGAAAGATAGCTCCTTGTCTCCTCAGGTTTTACATAAACTCTTACAAGAAGGAAGTGTGGCCCTGATATTGCAAAGAAGTGAGAACTGGGTTCTCTATTCTAAATCTCTTTATAGGAAGTTGTCCATGGTCCATGTGTTGGCCACTAGTACTTTGATAAACTTTTTTTTTTTTTTGGTTGGTTAGAAGCACAGAATTGCAGATTTCATCTCTGGTAGGTCTCTTGACACTTTGATGCATGGTGGTGCTATCCCTGAATGGAGCTTAAATACTTCAGGGCTACTTTCTGACTGGGTGAAGGGGTGTATAAAATGAGAACATATGAGAGAGTATTAACAGAAAGCCACACTTTGATTTACTGATATTGGCTCTCTGCTTTCTTGTTGGATTGATAGGCTGTCTAATATATCTGCAATGGATTTTTTAAAGCTGACTTGAACAAAATAAAAGGGCTTGTATAGCTATTTGAAAGTGGCCCTTAAAAGTAGTAGTCTTTCGTTGGATGTTTTCACAATTCTTGGTTATGCTACATGTTAGAGTCCAATTATGACGTGATTGTTGGGGGCAAGCAGCTATAAACATTATAGACTGCTTTGCAGCTTCTTCCCTGCATGGTTCTTCATTCATATTTCAGACCATGGACACATGGTACTTAGAGGAAGTTAAGGGATAGGCACTTGTGTTTTCTGTTCTTTTTAATTTTTATTGTGGTAAAAAAATGCATAATAAAATTAACCATACTAACCACTTCTAAGTGTACAGTTCAATATGTTAAGTATATTCCCATTGTTGTTCAGCCAATCTTCAGAACCTTTTCATCTTGCAAAGCTAAATATCTATACCTCATTAAACAACAACTCTCCTTTTCCCTCTGCCCAGCCCCTGGCAACCACTGTTCAGCTTCCTGTTTCTATGAACTTGACTATTCTAGGTGCCTCATATAAGTGGCATGATTAAGGATTTGTCTTTTTGTGACTGTCTTATTTCATTTAGCATAATGTCCTCAAGGGTCATCCATATTGCAGCAAGTATCAGAATTTCCATCTTTTTAAAGGCCGAATAATATTCTTTTTTAATCTCCTGTTCTTTTTGACTAGGCTCAAGATTGAGGGGTTATAGATTACTTTATCTGTATTGCATATTGTCTAGAGTGGTAGAATTATGTATTGTGGTCTTGGGATTGTTTAAGACTGAGGTAAAATATACGTGACATAAAATTTACCATTTTGAAGTGTACGTGTAGCTCAGCATCATTAAGTACATTCACATGGTTATGCAGCCATCACCGTTATCCATCCCCAGAACCTTTCATCATCCCCAACTGAAACCGTGTCCGTGAAACAGTGAGTCCCCATTCCCTCATCCCTTCAAACCCTGGCAAACACCTTTCTACTTTCTATTTCTATGCATGTGACTGTTTTAGGTACCTCATGTAAGTGGAATCATACAGTATATGCCCTTTTGCAACTGGTTTATTTTACTTAATATAATATTTTCAAGGTTAGGTCTTGGAAATTTTGAAAACTACTTTGCAAATGCAAAATTGATTTGTGGTTTCACTTTGGAAAGCATTGGCCCTGTCTGTTAAAATATAGCCATTTCTAAAAAAGAAGTTAAAATTATTGGCCAATACATAGAATTTGGATGAGATGAGATTTTAGTGTTTTCATGGGCTTCCTTCCAGGCATTAATGTCCTTTCTGTTTTCTTAAGGTTCTTGCTACAACATATACTTTCAGAACCATAGCTACTTGGGATATCTTTTGTCAATTCTCAGAACTTTTCACGGATGATCATTTGTGGTAACCTAATATTTGTAGTTATCATTTGTATTTTTTGTTCTACTTATTCCTTTTAAAATTTCCCATATCTTTACATAATTTTGCTTTGTTGTACTTACACACTTACCACATTTAGAATGACTGGTTTTAGGCTTTAAAATTGTTGTATCTTTATTCTGTTTTTCCTTGTTGTGTGTGTTATCATCTTATCTGTACTTAACCCATCTCCCAAAAGCTGACAGAATGAAGGATAATGTATTGCTTTTTTCTTCTTCATGAGTATAAGGTATCTCCATGTTTGGTGGCAATTTTGTTGTTTGTTGTTTTTTAAGATGCAGAGCAACAGATTGAGAATCTTGGTTTGGAACACAAGGCATTGTGTATTTTTCAGGTAATATTACATAGTGCAGATCCTCCCAAGTGGTAGGGATGTGCGCTATTATAAAAGGATTAGAATACAGAATTTAGAAAAATGAGATCAAGGGTCTTATTGTAAACAAGAAAGTTGTATTTATGTAGTCTTATATGCAGACCGTTTGAAGGAATGCAAAGTAGTTATTGGGTTGTTGATTTACTTCTGACCAATCTGAGAAGGCTTTGTCTGCTAGTTAGCTCTTAGTCTTATGCTGAAATAGAAGGCTCCAGCACAATGTATATGGAGAGCTCATTTACCTCATGTGCTGGGGAAACAGGCTGGCATGTAAAATAGTATGGAGGCTATTCATGCTGGGCAGGGTAGAAGCAGAAAAGATAGAATAAGACTCATAAAAATCACTTGAACTGAAGTTTGTGTGGGCTGAAGTTAGTATGATTTATAAAACAAAAGTGAATTCAGGGATCGCTAAATGAAAGTAGGGATACTTGGGAGAAGATTGCAGTTATTTAAGGGAAAGAGGGAAGGAGTGTTACAAGCATACCCAGAGATAAATAGATAACTGTTAGTGATAATAAGAATGAAAAATATATAATTTAGCTATCGATTAAACATATAGAAAAAGGGCACCAAAATATCAATGGTCTCTTATGAAAACACATTAAACAGGGATGAGAAAAATCAAACAAAGGGGAAGTATTAGGTAGGAAGAGAAAAGTTTTGTTTCTGCCCTGGCTGGTGTAGCTCAGTGGATTGAGCATGGGCCTGTGAACCAAAGGGTCGCCGGTTCGATTCCCAGTCAGGGCACACGCATGGGTTGCGGGCCAGGCCCCCAGTATGGGGTGCACAAGAGGCAACCACACATTGATGTTTCTCTCACTCTCTCCCCTTTCCCCACTGTCTAAAAGTAAATAAAAAATCTTTAAAAAAAGTTCTGTTTCCGACATTGTGTATTTAAACGAGTGATGAAGCGTCCATGTGAGATTTTCTTAGAGCTGCTAAAGATACGCAGTTTGAACATAGGAGAGGTGTCTGGGTGCTGCCAACACATGAATGGTGATGGTCAGGGTTGTCAGCCCCTTTTGTAGGGTTAGGCTGATAGAGAAGGTACGAGTTCAGTTCTCAGAGGGCCAGTTTTTATTCTGAAAGTTCTTAGCCATAGACTATGTACTTAATCCTGACCAGCTTTTTTATAAATGCAACCTGTTGCTATGAGGAGAGCCAGGTGAGAACATATTTTTGATGTGAAAAAAATTTTTAAAGATTTTTATTTATTTACTTTTAGGGAGGAGAGGAGAGAAACACCAATGTGGGAGAGATACATCTATCAGTTGCCTCTCACGTGCCCCTAACTGGGGACCAGGCCTGTAACCCAGGCATATGTCCTGACCAGGAACTGAACCAGCGACCTTTTGTTTTGCAGGCCGACTCTCAATCCACTGAGCCACATGAGCCAGGGCTCCATGTGCAGATTTTTAATACACAACTAAGTACTGCAAATAGAAAGTCATTAACCTGGGTTTTTCTTATGCGAACAAGAACTTTCCATGAGGATATGTGTGGAGAGATTGAATGATGTGACAACTCAAGTCAGAGGCGAATGAGATCTCCTAAGGGAGCGTGGTAGAGGTGGTGGGATCATGGAACTAAACTGTGCTCTTCAGGAAAAGCGGAGGAATTGCTTAAGAGGTTGATTGATGGAGGAATAATTCAGGAGGTCAGCGGGCGATATGTAGAAACTAACACCAAAGGAAAAAAAGATTGGTTATGATGACAGGCAGGAAAGAATTGGTCAGTCTTACCAAATTTAAGGACTCACAATTTATTATAGGCTTTTTCTAAGCACCTTACACGTGTTACCTTGCTGGTTCCTTAAAACAACCTAATAAGGTAGGCATTGTTATTATTTCCTTGTGTGAATTCTGTATTTCGGAGTTCTTAGTCTCTTTGTGCCCTGTGTCTGCCACCCTCTACCACTGCCTGCCCCTCCCGCAGCCAGGACTGCTCAGGAGCCCTGATAGTTGTTCCTTCTCTGTGCTTTACTTCCCAGGTCACAAGGCACTGAAAGCACTGTTGAGGTCATTGGTAGACCTTCAGGAAGAACTGCTTTTCCAGTACCCAGACACTCGGTATCTTGTAGATGGAACAAAGCCCAAAGCAGAGAGGTAAGGAGCAAATGCAACTATAGAGTTGCTTATTTTCTTTTCATTTGAATAGTTCCCCATCGTTTAAGAAAAAGAAAGCTAAATTCTTTCAGGGAGTATCGGACTTAATGTTAGGAAAATAGAAAGAGCCACTTACATTTAACTGGCTTTTTGGCCAGGATGGCACAAAAATTGGGAATTAGGTTTTAGATTTTTATGCTTAGTTGTGCCTACTTCTCTTTGTGACTTCAGCAAAAGATTTGCCTTCTCTTTAGAGCAATTGAAGTTAGTAGACGAAAGCACATTTTGGTACCAGTGCTAATTACTGTTTATGAAGCACTTTGTGCCCAGATCATGGAATCGCTGGTCACAGCCATCTTCTTTTCAGTGAGGGGAGAAGCAGTTATTATTTTTAAAATTATATTTTATTGATTATGCTATTACAGTTGTTCCTTTGCCCCTCTCCACCCAGCAATTATTCTGAAGGGTGGAAAATTTCAGAAAACAGCAGAATAAGCCTTTTTCTTCACTGAAATTATCACATTCGATGAAGCATCTCCCCACCCCTTTGTTTGAGCCTGCCGTGTATGGCACCTGCTTACTGTTTTCCCTTGGGCTTATTTTTTGCTCCATTCTTTTCTACTGAATTAGTTGGAGGGATGAAAAGTAAACTCACATTTATTGAGCACCTACTTTGTGTTGGGGTCTGTAATCCAGTGAGTGCAACTGGCTACATAATTGGAGGCTGTAGTAATTTCTCATGGCAGTTACATATAATATTGCATTTTAATGCTAATTCTGTTGCTTTCCCCTTAGAGTTTTCTTCACATTCAGCTTCTCTCCATTTGGTTCAGCTAATTTTACTCAGCTTTCCTGAACAATTGATTACAGGGAGACATTTTTTTCCTATTGATTTGGGGATTAAGGTAGTAAAAGTATGATTATGTGTTTAATTTTTAAAGACTGGCTTGTAACCAGTATAGGCCTGGTTCATATACATTTCTAGTAATGTTTTTACAATCTCATTTAATTTTACAATTTGCTTACCTTGTAAGAATTATTTTGAAATCAATTATTTTTATATTTATTTGAAAAGTTACATGAGTTTTTGATTGACCTCATAAACATTCTTCACAAACAAACAAAAAGCCATCCTTACATCTGTGGTCTTACTTAAAATGTAGACAGAATGGGGAAGGCCTAGATACTCTCCACTTCGTGGGAGTCTAGCTCTTTGTGCTCGCAATGTTTGTGCTCGCAATGTTACTCTTCTCTCTGGTTTTCTAGTGAGGAGGAGATTTCCAGCGAAGATGAGGAGCTGGTAGAAGAGAAGAAGAAGCAGAGGAGGGCCCCACCAAAGAGGAAGCTGGAGATGGATGACTACCCTCGCTTCATGGCAAAGCGCTTTGCTGACTTCACAGTCTACAGGAACCGCACACTTCAGAAGTGGCATGACAAAACCAAGCTGGCTTCTGGAAAACTGGGGAAGGCAAGTGTGTGTGTGTGCACGTGTGTGTGGCACAGGCTGTGGCAGACCAAGGCAGTTTTAAGAAATTGGAACTACAGCTTATTTCTGTGGATGATATCACTATGGTAATTAGTTATTTCCATAGAAAAAATGTATTATACTGGGATTTATACCATTCAGAATTGTGACTTTAACTCTGTTAGAATATTTTATTCTAGAAATCATGGCCTTGTGTTTGTGTTGGAAATATAAAATAAAGAAGTTGATGTCAAACAGTTATTATTAAAGGAGCAAAGTGTAAACTCTGGGTACAGGAAAGTAGTATGGCCTACTTAAGACAGATTTTATTTCTGAGAACGATTATAGCCATTTATAAGCTCAGTCTTTAACAGAAGGTCCATCCTGAAAGAAGGGTTGGCTAGTTCTCAGCTGACAGAAAAAGAGAGAAGCCAATGTAGCTGCCTTCAGCACAGATGTTCTCCATTGTCTGACACTGGTTTATGTTGCTGCAGGGTTTTGGTGCCTTTGAACGCTCAATCTTGACTCAGATCGATCATATTCTGATGGACAAAGAAAGATTACTTCGAAGGACACAGACCAAGCGCTCCATTTACCGAGTCGTTGGCAAACCCGAGCCGGCAGCACAGCCTGTCCCGGAGAGTTTGCCGGGACAACCGGTAAGAACTCTTGATGCAGGACGATTATAGGGAACAGTCTCTCTGTGAGGCTAATTAACTGAAAAATCTAATCACCTACTTGTAGGTATTACTCTTGGTGTGAGAGGTTAGTGAAGAAAGGGAAAAAATACTTCTAGATTGTTGAGAAATCAAGAATATGTTTTTAAAAAATTGTTTTAAAAGTTTTAAAAATATGAATCTATTATTAATTGTGTGTAGTCTTTTAATTTTGAGGTTGATATGAGTCTGGTAATGGAAGCATTTGTAATCTAATTTTTAAAATTCAGTTTTAAAGCAGCTGCTTCAGAAATGTCAGCATTGAAGTAAGTGTGTTCTTTAGGCTTTACGTTGGATGTTTAGGTACTCCAGAAGAGGATCCAAAATTGGAATAGTCAGATTCTTTTGTTTAAAAGACACTCTTTTATATGTAGTAGAAATACATGCATAATACTTTTTTAAGTTAAGAAGAATTTTAAATGAAAAGTAAAATTCCTTCTAGTCTGAAAATTTCACTTCTCACATTTCACCAGTGTTCATAGTTGTAAGAAACTTTCAGGTATTTTCCATCTATAGAAAAGCACGTGCGCATGTGCACTTGTGCACACACATACACATACACACGTGTAAAATACAGTTACCTTTTCTTTTCAACTAAATGGTGTGGATACATATGTGTATATAAATATGTAAAATGTTATGAAGTGTATATAAACTCTTACAACTTTTTTAATTTAATATATTCTAGACACTTTTCTATATCATTACATAGAGATCTCCCTTATTTTTCCTAATGCCTAGAGTATTCTGTTGCATGGATGTGTACTATAATTTATTCAAACAATGGATAATTTTGTTGTCTCCAGTGGTAGAAGCAGTGCTACAGGAAACATTCCTGAGCATTTCTATTTTTGTATTTGTGTGAACATGTGGATAGATTTCTCAAAGTGGAAGTTAAATCAAAGAGAATACACATTTTAAATCCTGATGGATGTTACCAAATTGCCTCCAAAAAGGCTGCATTAATTTCTAGTCCCACCAGCTGTACTTTCCAATACTGAGTGTTGCCAGTTTTAGAGGTGAAAAATGGTGTCTTCTCCTTTTAATTTGCATGTATTTAATTAGAATGAGGTAAAACATATTGTCAAATGATTTTTTACTATTTATGGTTCTTATTTTGTCCAGTGCTTATTCATGTTTTTGTCCCCCCTTTTTTTTTTAGATTTTATTTATTTCTTTTTAGAGGGGAAGGGAAGGAGAGAGGGAGAGAAATATGAATGTGTGGTTGTCTCCTGTGCATCCCCTGCTGGGAACTGGCCTGCAACCCAGGCATGTGCCCTGACTGGGAATCAAACTGCGATCCTTTGGTTTGTAGGTCCATGCTCAGTCCACTGAGCTACACCAGCCAAGGCTGTCTATTCTTCAATTGGATTGTTTTTGGTTTTTAATTTTAGGAGCTCTTTATATCTTTTTTTTCCATTTTATTTATTTATTTTTAGAGAGGGGAAGAGAGGGAGAAAGAGGGGGAGAGAAACATTAATGTGTGGTTGCTTCTCATGAGGCCTCCACTGGGGACTTGGCCTGCAACCCAGGCATGTGCCCTGACTGGGAATCGAACTGGCAACCCTTTTGTTCTCAGCCCACGCTCAATCCACTGAGCTGCACCAGCCAAGGCAATAGCTCTTTATATCTTAAGGAAAACAGTGCATTGACTATGATATGCATTGTTTATAGTAGCTACATTATTTTGTTAACCTTAGTGGTATTCACTCTATACTTTCTTCTTGTTCATGTAGGAAATCCTACCGGAAGCCCCTGCCAATGCCCACCTGAAGGACTTGGATGAAGAAATCTTTGATGATGATGACTTTTACCACCAGGTGTGATTTTCACACTCTTTACTTTTGTTGCAAATCAGGTTTTAGCATTTTAAAACAGCTAATACAATTCTCTGACCAAAAGGTAGCTTACTCTGGGGATGAACACAGTTAAAACTCCTGTGTTCAGAATTGGCTTACTCTGTAGTTCTGGATCTATTGCTTTTTTCTGTCTTATATTTTTCCTTTTGAAATGAAAACGGCTGCAGCTACTTTGTAACTTGTTGAAGAGGGTAAGTTATCTGTAAAATAGTTTCAACTTCTTTGAGTCAGGTTGATTATTCTTTCTTAACTGTTTTTGATAATGTTAATGGAGGATTTTTTTTGTTAGTTGTTTGGTTTTTGTCCAATTGTTAATACTATTATATCAGGATGGAGTTAAAAGGCTGGGATCCCATAATTCTTGAATTGCACTTCTGGTTCTATTACCTATTAAGTCTCTTGTCTTTAATTTATTTTTGTGCCTATTCAAATCAGTTAAGTATGCATTGAGATTGTCTGCTACTTTTGATTATAATAATATTATAGTGCTTTGAAGATAGAAAGAACTGGTAGAAGTTCAGATATGGTTCTGTTCTCAATACTATCTCTTCGCAGACATCCCCCAATTCTTCTCTGACATTATTATCTCTTGGCGTGCTGCTCTTTTTAATGAAGCTAGTGAATGTTAAAATACACTAAACATTTAAGCTATTCTGAAGAACTGAAAGAATTTCCTATAATCCTGGATCTCTTTTTTTTTAAATATTTTTTATTGCTATTCTATTACAGTTGTCTCAATTTTCCCCCTTTGCCCTCTTCCACCCAGCCCCCCTGCATTCCCACAGTCATTCCCCACACTGTTGTCCATGTCCATGGGTCATTCATACATGTTCTTTGTCTAAGTCCCTTCCCCTTCTTGCCACCATTATCCTCCTTTCCCCTCCCCACTGGTCACTGTCAATCTGTTTCATGTTTCCATGCTTCTGATTCTATTTTGCTCATTAGCTTATTTTGTTCATTAGATTCCTCTTATAGGTGAGGTCATATGGTATTTGTCTTTCACTGACTTGTGTCACTTAGCATAATATTCTCCAGTTCCATCCATGCTGTTGAAAAAGGTAGGAGCTCCTTCTTTCTTTCTGCTGTGTAGTATTCCATTGTGTAAATGTACCATAGTTTTTTGATCCACTCATTTACTGGTAGGCACTTAGGCTATTTCTAGCACTTGGCTATTGTAAATAACACTGCTATGAACATAGTGGTGCTTCAGTTCTTTTGAATCAGTGATTCGGGATTCTTAGGGTATGTTCCCAGCAGTGGAATGTGGAATTGCTGGGTCTAAAGGTAGTTCCATTTTTAGTTTTTTGAGGAAATTCCGTATTGTTTTCCACAGTGGCTGCATCAGTACGTGTTTCCACCAACAGTGCACTGGGGTTCTGTTTTCTCCACATCCTCACCAGCACTTGTTTGTTGATTTAGTAATGATGGCCATTCTGACCAGTGTAAGAGGATTATCTCATTTTAGTTTTAATTTCCATCTTTCTGATGGCTAGTTAGTTGAGCATCTTTTCATATGTCTGTGAGCCCTCTGTGTGTCCTCCTTGGAGAAGTGTCTGTTCATGTCCTTTGCCCACTTTTTAATTGGATTGTTTATTTCCTGGTGTTGAGTCTTATGAGTTCTTTATATAATTTGGAGTTTAAACCCTTGTCTGATATATCATTGGCAAATATGTTCTCCCATACAGTCGGTTCCCTTTTCATTTTGGGGATGGTTTCTTTAGCCATGCAGAAGCTTTTAAATTTGATACAGTCATATTTGTTTATTTTTTCCTTTATTTCCCTTGTCCTAGGTGATATATCAGCAAAAATATTGCTATGTGGGATATCTGAAATTTTGCTGCCTATGTTTTCCTCTAGGACTTTTATGGTGTCATGACAATAACTCTTTAATTCTGGGTCTCTTGATAAGTCACACTTAATGAAATGTGCTTCAGGATGTACCCTTTCTAGTTCTGGAGAATTGAGGGTGTTCTTCAGTGATGATATACCAGTTTTTGTTGAACCATTATTTATGATAATTTTTTTCTCTGCTGAATTTTTAGTGTTATTTTTTAAAGGTTTCATTTATTTATTTTTGGAGAGAGAAAGAGGAGAGAAACAGTGATGTGAGAGAGAAACATTGATCGGCTACCTCTTGCACACACGCCAACCAGGAGCCAAACTCGTAACCCAGGCATGTGTCCTGCCCAGGAATCAAACCAGTGACCTTTCGCTTTGTGGGACGATGCTCAACCAACCGAGCTACACCGGTCAGGGCTAGTACAAGGGGGAGACCCCACAAAATGGATTTTATTTATAAAAAATTGTGTATTTATTCCTATATGTTTAAATTTCAGTCACCTTCAAAGTACTCTCTATTTGATGCAATACACCTGTCAAAATGTTTTTCCACTGCTCAAAACAGTTTTTGAACTTGTTGATTTTGATGCCTTTTAGTGCTTCTGCATTTTTTTGTTTCAGCTCTTCCACATCACAAAATGTTTCCCTCTGAGCACATTTTTCATCCAAGGAAACAAAAAAAAAGTAACTTGGAGTGAGATCAGGTGAATAGGGAGGGATTGCAGAGATCATGCTGTTTTTGGTCAAAAACTGCTAAACACTCAGCTCAGTGTGGGCAGATGCACTCATAAATCACCCATAATGACATGGGCAAACACATTGAAAGAATGTCCCCAAAAATTCACTGAAGCCGAACACAGCTTCTCACAACAACACCAGCTAGTGCTGATACAGAAGAGTTCTTAGAACATTCACTTTCTGGGGGAATAGGTTCAAGATTTAGCCATGACAGCTGTATTATTAACATGGAATATGAAAGAAGGAACTTAGGAAAATTGCACTGTAAACCCAGTAGAAAAACTAGTTCTATATTGCACATACCTCTGGTTTTGCCCTAAAAAGAGGAAGAGACTTTCTGCTACTCTTGCTGTTCACTCTGTGATGTTCAGTAAAATTATTACCATAGTGAAGCTTAAAAGTAATGAGAGGAAAGAGGATTGGTGGGGCCTCAAGTGTTCCTAGTCAGAGGTCCTGATTCTTTTCTCCTTTTCTTCTCTTATTATATCTATTTGTCAGAGGAGTGGGGAACTCCATTTTGTTCTAGAATGTCTAAGGAAATACCTGATATAGGATATTAATAGGGTATAATTGTGTGAGATCATGGGAGGCAATCAAAAATGAAAATTGTTCCAGTGTTCATTAATTGAAGTGTATATTCAATGGAAAGTGTATCATAAATTAAGTAGGCTTACTAAAATAAACTGAAATTATTGGGGAGAAGTTGCTTCTACTGACAGTCCTTAGTCTGAAAGATTTTTATTTTTTGGCTTGCAGGTCTGTTTAAAAAGAAATAGCATTACTTGACTGGCCCTTCATCCCAATTAATAATTTTAACTTTGGTAAATTCTGATTTCAGAGTTATGACTCGTCACATCTTAGCTTTTCCCCTTGCTGGTTAATTGGGGTGCCGGGGTTAATCTAAATTAAAACTTAAACTAATAGAGGTCAGCAAGGCAGCTGAAACACCTGAGTGAAACAAATGGGGCTGCCAGACGCAACTTTATCTTGGCTGTTTCCCAAGAGAGAAGTGGCAGCAAATTGGAGTTGTTTCAGCCTTCTGTAAAGGTGAATGATGGGTGACACTTGTTAATGTACGGCATCTCCGGAAGCACTCCAGATTGCTTTGCCGCTGTACCAACTGCTGCCATCCGTGCACAGTCAGTAGGAACTGGACCAGTTGCCAACATCTGGCAGCACAGCAAGGAATGGGTGCAAGTCTTGAAACCCCGCAGATTCTAAATATGGTGCTTAGAACTGTGCAGGCTTTAATCACTTACCACTCGTTGGCAGCAGGCTACGACAGCTTATCCTAGCCTCGTACATCACATGCCGACATCTGCTCAGCCGCAAGGCAGCTGCACATTCATTTTCTTTTCTTGCCTTTTCTCTTTGCCTCCTATTCCTGTTCTTCCCATTTCCCCCCTCCTCCCTTCAGTTTTCCTCCTCCCTCCCCAGTATGCTTCTTGGGAGAGATGATCTGTAAAGATTACTGCTTCATTGTGTGCAAGTAATTGTGGTGATGCCAGGCCCTTGACAGACACAACGTAGCACCTGTTCTGCTGACCTGGTTAATTTCTTCTGTTGAGTGGGATTTGCCAGAGATTGGAGCTGAAGCCAATTCGATGATAAGGCTAAAGAAAATGGCTGTATGTTTTCTGTCACCTCCCAATTAAATTGGCTTCATAAAGTGCTTTCCTTTATTTGTCAGGGTAGTAAGCCTGAGCTAAGTGTTGCATTCAGAAGTGGTACACTGTATTACAATGGGCTTCTGAGTTTTCATTTGTGTTTTTTTTTTTATTTTTTATTGTGGTTATGGGGAAGAATGGGGGTGGTGAATATAAAACATCTCGGTTTTATTTTTTTTTGAAACCATACTTGAAGCCAGACTCTTTGGGTCCATGTTTTGTAAGGAAGAGATTATAGTCACATTGAATTTTAATGTTTCATTGTAGGGGTTTAAAGGCTTACTTGGTTAATTCAGGTGTCACGAGGCTGTGTGAATGCCTTAACTACTGAGAATAACATTTAGGATCAGAAACACCCCCCCCCCCACACACACACACACACTCATTCTCTTTGTGTCATAATGGGCCTTAAATTACTACCACTTAAAAATATGTCTGTACTGTTTAATAAAGGTGTATGTATATACGTATGTATGATCTGAGGAGGATCAGATACAAGAAGTAACATCCTTTTTGAGCTGAAAAGAACCTTACAAGAAGCTGATGCCCTGAAAAGTTAAGTAGCTTCCTGGAAGTTAGATAGTGAAGGGCAACGCTGATACTTGATCTCAAGGCTTCTTAGATCAAGTCCAGTTCTTTCTGTACCTTTACTTCTTAAACATTTCATCCTTGAGCCATGAAAAGACTTCACTATAGTATTACAGCTCTCCATTTATGAATAAATAAGCTTCATATTCTTAGAACTGGAAGAAATATGTATGTTAGAAAATAATGTCTTTTCCTTAAAAGGTAAATGATTTATTGAACTCCTGTTTCTTAACAATTCTAATGAAAAAACTAGCTTTATAGTTGTGTTACTGGTTTGTTTGGGAACCAGAATTGCCGAATGGTCGAAGTAGACCTACCGGTGAAGGTTTTCTGAGGGAAACTGTTCCCCTGCCACGAGCAGTGCAGAGCTGCTCCCGATGGAATTGGTTTGCATCTGTCCCGTTTCTCGTCAAAGCTCATCCTGAAGACGAATTTACAAAACACGGAGGTTGTAAAGGGCCATGAAGGGTGAGCCACCCAGAAATGTTCTCAGTATCTATTTTTCATTTTCATGATCCCGCTTGCTACGTTTTAACACTAATTTCTTTTAAGATATGTTGTCTAGATCACCATTTAAGGTCTTTCCTTCTTTTTTTTGATTTGCTTTTTTAAACTGTCAGCTGATCTTTGGCTTGAGAAACCTGAGTTCTTTTCTCTTTCTTTTTAAATTTTTTTAGTTGTTCAAGTACGTGCCTGAGTTCTTAAAGGACGGAGGAAGGGCTAACATTTACTGAACACTAGTTATGTGCCAGCTCCTGGACTAAACTGATAGGTGCTTGGCATACAACTTTATTTGATCCTCACAGGATTTCCATTTTGAGATATGACTGCACTTAGCAGTAACCTATAGAAGGTGACTGTTTTATTCTTCTTATAGCCAAGATTTCAAACGAGCCTCTTGTCACCTCATGAGGTATTTTGTTCTGAAAGGACTAATTGAGCTTAGATATTGACAGATCGATACCTGGATTTCTAAGGGTTCATTAGGATTTTGTATGTTGCTTCTAGCTGTGTTCAGTTTTGATCTGGTTTGTCTTGTCACTTTGCATTTAACCAGGAGTGTCTAGAGAAAGGCATAATAGATTTTGCTCCTCTGATGACCACTTGGACAGGTTAAATTTCTCCCTTCGTTTGCCATCAGGACATGTTTATAACCGACCCTGCCACATGTGGGATGTTTGTACCCAAGTCATTTGATAATGCCATAAACAAGTAATTATTCATTTGGTGAACTGTTAAAAGTTGATAATGTTAAGAAATAGAGAAGAGGTAGGCCTTCTGATAAGATGGTTTACCTTAATTAAATTGGCGGGTGATTAATATGGACAGTTGATGGGATTGGTGGTTTTAATTGTATGCATTCAGATCTTATTGTGAATAAGAGATGTCTGAAGCTGTTCCCATGGTTAATGCTAATACAGTGGGACATCCTTACCTTTGACATGTATCTGTCCAATGCTTTGGTTAAGGTTAATATGTTTTAAGCTTGATTTGAACCTGTTCCTTTTAATTAGTTGTTGGAAAAAGATACCTCTGTTCAGAGTAGTATTTCATTTTTTTTTAAATGAATAAAATCTTTTTTTTTAACATTTTATTTATTTATTTTTAGAGAGAGGGGAAGAGAAGGAGAAAGAGTAGGAGAGAAATATCAATGTGTGGTTGCCTCTTGTGCGTCCCCTGCTGGGATGGGACCTGGCCTGCAACCCAGGCATGTGCCCTGACTGGGAATCGAACCAGCAACCCTTTGCTTCACAGGCCCGTGCTCAATCCACTGAGCTACACCAGCCAGGGTCATTTTTAGTTTTACTTTAAAATGTGCTATTGTTTGAAATGTGGATAGTGTTTCTTAAATGTCTGATATAACTTGTTACACATAGACCTTTATGGTGATTTTAGAGAGGACATACAAATGAAATACATAAATTAGAAAATTGAAATACATAAATTTGAAAATTGAAATTATGGTTAAAGATAATAGCAGAGAATTAATCAGGTCTTTTGAGGTATAGTAATAGTGTTTTTTTAAAAAACAAAAATCACATATCAATGCTGAATTAAACCCCAGTTTTAATAATTACAAGATTATTTTGCCTTCCATGTGTAAGAATTTTGAGATACATTCTGGTTTCTATGCTGATGTTATCTCTCTGTCAGTGGTTAGTCCCCAATGTAACACCAATATTGGTATTTGGTTGCCTGCGTGGGTTCACCGTTGAGGCTGCACAGAGCAGGAAGCCAAAAGCTGCATTTTAGATGCGAGGTCCAGAAATTACATCAAACAGCAGCATCGGGGGAAGGTGCACGCAACTGGCCCTCATTTCTTTCAGTTTCCTTGCTTTAAAAAAGAACAGAACATGACTTTAGTACCACTACTTCATTTAAACAAGGGTAAAACCTCAGAACAAAGCCTAAAACAGTGCATTTTAGGAGCCAGCTAGTAGGGAGGTACGAATTGACTTAGAACTGTTGAAGAAACATTTCAAACACAAGTGGTTGTGGGAGTTTAGTAAGCAAATATGTGGCCAAAATCGCCTTTTCTGTACTAATAATCACAATGTCAGCTGGCCGAGTATAAGTTAAACACAGGATCCCAGCAGTCTTTTAGAATTTGGCACTCCTCAAGAAATGGGGAACACAACCTGTTCACTAAAGTAGGCATGATGTCTTCTTATTAAATCATATTCAGTGAATAGCTCCCTGAAAGTAAGTGATAGGGATGATGTTTCACATAGAAAGGGGACTTTAATAAGCATCTTTAAAAAGGTGTATGTATTGTGGATCTAGAAAAGAACATAATGCTTTAAAGTTAGGTAGTATCTTTGAAGATGACCAAATCCAAACTGTCCTTTTACAAACTGGAGCCTAGAGGAGGTAATTGACCTGCGTAGGACCATTCCACTTAGTGGGTCAGGACACTGAAGCCCAAGTGTTCTTGCTCCCAGTTTGATTTTCTTTCTGGCACATTTTGCTGCCTTTTGATCTGACGCATTTAAAAATCCATGTGAGAGTTTCCTTTTCAGATTAATATCTGTTTAGGAAATTGGAGATCCAGCGTATCCATTTGCACTCTGACAAGTCACATGTATCACTTTTGTGCAATTACGAACTTCATTCAATTAACATTTATTATACCAGATGCTAGGCTTATCAAGGCTAATAAGACAAAATCAATGCCCAAGGAACTTGTGTCATCTAACAAGAATAAGGTTCTCTGTAGCTTTGAATAGTCATATAGCTCCTCTCTAAGAGTATGACTTTATTAAAATTCAAGTGGAGAAATAAGTGGTGAAAGGAGTCAATCAGGTCGTTGATCTAAAAACATACATGCAGTTCTCTAGTGTAGTTCTCTTTGTAGTATTATCACAAATATGTCTCAAGCATTTATTAGCATACTGGTGTTTCCCTCAACATACACCTGATCTAATTCCTAAAGTCATTTCTTCATAACCTGGAAAAGGCCCTGAGAGTTGCTATTAGATATAAATTTGGGTTAATATAAATTCCCTATTTTCCACAAATGTAGTCACTGGCACGATAGAAGCCAGATTGAGATACCAGTGTCCACTGAAACTTATTTCAGGTTAGAAAAGCCTTCAGGTACTTGAAGGTTCATTTGCTATGGCCTACTTTTGTATATTTCTGAAATTTTCTGTAATAAAAACTTCAAGAGAGGAAAAAGCATTCAGATTTCTTTCTTCCATTAATTTATTAATTCAACAAATATTTGAGTGCCCACTGTGTATTTCTTGAGTAACTAATGTTCCAGGTTGTGCTGTTTAATGCAGTAGCCACCAGCCACACATGTACCTATTTAAATTAATTAAAACAGAATAAAGTTAAATTTCAGATTTTCAGTCATACTAGCCACATTTCCAAATGCTAAGTAGCCACGTGTGTTAGTAGTGGCTACTGTGTTGGACAGTACAAATAGATCAGAGGCTAGAACAAAGCAAAGTGTTGCCCTCATGAGCTTTATTCTAGCTTAGAGATAGGATGAAATTGGGGACTACATCGCAATACTGCAGTAGAAAATGATAAAACTGAGTCTAGATACTGTTTACTGTTTACTGTTACTGTTGCTGTTTTTATCTAGGATATTCAGGGGGATAAGGTGATATTTGAGCAGACACCTAAAGGAAGTGGGTAGCAGAGCCATGCAGGTGTCTGGGGGGATAGTGTGGGGACAAAGGGAATGGCAAGCACAGCTGAGGCTAGCATGTTTTAGGAAAATCGAGGAGGCTGGTCTCACTAAGGTGGAGTTTACAAGAAAGAGTGATAGGCGAGGTCAGAGAGGTAATAGGAGGCCAGTCCCTGAAGGGCCTTGTAGACCACTGTAAGGCTTTTTGGCTTTTACTGTGACTGAGATGGGAGACCACTGCAGGGTTTTAAGGAGAGGGAGGAGTAACACGAGTAGTAATATTTTTAAAGAATCACTGTGATGGCTGTGTTAAAAATAAACTATTGGGAGATAAGGTGACAAGCAGGAAAACAGGAGACTCTAGGGGTAATTCAGGCAAGAGATGGGGATAGCTGGGACTAGACCGGTTTCAGAGGGAGTGCTGAGAGGTGGTTGGATTCTGAATTTATGGTGAGGGTTGAACTGGCAGGGTTTGCTAATAAACTGCATGAGGGGTGCGGAAAGAGAGGAGACTAGGATGACTCAAAAGTGTTTGGCCTGAGAAGCTGAAAGGATGAAGCTGAGATTCATTGAGCTGGGGGAAAATGGTGAGAGAAGCTACTTTGGAGGAGAGATCTGGAATTCAACTTTGGTTATATTAGGGTTTTTACCCTGCATGGACCTGTATTGGCTTTAATTATTTTGATTCCAAAAATTGGTTATATGAAGTTTAAAATACCTCTGAAACATTCATATGGAGCTGCTGAAGAGATAATTTTTATATAATCTTGGAGTTCATGGGAAGGTCTGGGCTGAAGGTATGAATCTGAGGGCCATCAGCATATAGATTGTATTTAATGCCATGAGACTGAATGAGATCCTAGGGAATGAAGGTAGAGAGAAAAAGAGAAGAGATTCAAAGCCTGAATCCTAGGACATTCAAACATTTAGCAGCTGGGGAGAAGAAGAGGAACCAGCACAGGAAATTGAGGAACAATCAGTGAATTAGGAGAGGCAAAAAGAAGAGTGATTTCCTAGGTTCCATGTAGACGTGTTTCAAGAAGGATGAAATCTAGTATTATTCTCATACCAAAGCCAGAAAAAATATCACAAGGAAAGAAAATGACAGACCAATTTCCTATGAATATAGATGCAAAAGTCAGCAAACGATTAGCAAACTCAATCCAGCAATTGAGTTTAACAATTATGTACTGTGACCAGGTGGGATTTAGTGCAGGAATGTGAGGTTGGTTTAACAAATATCAGTCAGTGTAATATACCATATTGATAGAATAAGGACAGAAACCATGTGAGATATCAATAGATGCAGAAAAAAATATTTAACATCCTTTCATGATAAAAACACAACACATCAGGGATAGAAGGGAACTTCCTAACCTGGAAAAGAACGTCTATGAAAACCTACAAGTAACATCTTACTCAGTGGGGAAAGACAATGCTTTTCTTTAAGATTAAGAACAAGGCAAGGATATCCGCTTTTGCCACAAACTATTCATTATTGTACTGGAGGTTCTAACTAAGGTAGTTAAAAAAGATAAAGAGCCCTGGCTGGTGTAGCTCAGTGGATTGAGCACGGGCCTGTGAACCAAATAACCACAGTTCGATTCCCAGTCAGGGCACATGCCTGGGTTGCAGGCCAGTTCCCAGCAGGGGACGCATGAGAAGCAACCATACATTGATATTTCTCTCCCTTTTTCCTTCCCTTACCCTCTAAAGATAAAGAAATAAAATCTTTTTTAAAAAGATAAAGAAATAAAAGGCATACATTTTGGAAAGGAAGAAGTAAAGCTATCTCTTATTTGCAGATGGCATGATCCTATATATAGAAAATCCCAAAGAAGCCACCAAAAAGCCACTAGATTTTAAAAACGAGTTCAACAGAGTTGAGGATACAAGATGAACACACAAAAATTAGTCGTGTTTCTATATGCAAGCAGTGAGTGATCAGAAAAGGAAATTAAGAAAATTATTTTATTTATAATAGCACCCAAAATAATAAAATACTGAGGAACTGAAAGACTTGTACTCCAAAAACCGTAAACATTGCTGAAATAAACTTTAAAGACATAAATATATGGAAAACCATTCTATGTTCATGGATTAGAAGATGGCAGTATTCCCCCAATTGACTTTCAGATTCAGCACATCTCTGTCAAAATCCCAGCTGCCTTGTTGCAGAAATTGACAAATTTATTGATCCTAAAATTCATATGGAAATGCACAGGATCCAGAATAGCCAAAGCAGTCTTGAAAAGAACAGAGTTGGATCACTCATACTTCCTAATGTCAAGACTTACCACAAAGCTCCTAATCATCAGGATATGGTACTGGTATAAGGTTAGGCATATATATAGATCAATGGAATACAATTGAGAGTCCAGAAATAAACCCTTACTTTTATGGTCAAATGATTTTCGACAGGGTCACCAAGACAATTCAGTGGGGGAGAGAACAGTCTTTCAACCAATAGTGCTAGGATGACATGCAAAAGAATGAAGTTAGAGCCCTCCCTCACATCTACACAAAAAGTTAACTTGGAGTGGATCATATACCTAAATATAAGAGCCAGAACAATGAAACTTTTAGAAGAAGAATAGAAGTAAATCTTCATGACCTCGAGGTAGGCAGTGGCTTCTTAGATGTGACTACAAAAGCAGAAATGACAAAAAAAAAAAAAAAACCACCCACAAAACCTTTTGTTCTATAAAGGTGCCATTAGGAAAATTAAAAAATCCGCAAAATGGGAAAAAGTATTTGCAAATCATGTATCTGATAAGGGACTGGTATTTAGAATACATACAGAACTTTTACAACTCAATAATAAAAGACAACCCAATAAAAATGGCAAAGAAATAAACATTTCTCTAAAAAATATACTTAAATGACCAGTAAGCACTGGAAAATATGCTCAACATCATTAGTCTTTAGGGAAATTCAAGTCAAAGTCAAAATGAATGCCACTTTGCACCATTGGGAAGGCTATGATCATGATCAAAAAGAAATGATAACAAGTATTGGGGAGGACATGGAGAATTTGAAACTCTCATATTTGCTGGTGGGAATGCAAATTGGTACAGCCCTGTGGAAAACAGTTTGGCAGTTCCTCAAACATTAAACACAGATTGCCGTCTGACCTAGCAATTCCACTCTTAGGTGCATACCCAAGAAAAAATGAGAGCATATGTTCACACAAAAACTTGCATGTGAGTATTTGCAACATTATTCTTATGAGCCACAAAGGAAACAGCCCAAATGTCCCTCCGCTGATAAATGGATAAACAAAATGTGGTGTATCCATACAATAGAATATTATTTAGCCATAAAGAGAAATAAAGTACTCATACTTGCTACAACATGGATAAACCTCGAAAACATTACGTTAAGTGAAGAGGCTATTCACAAAGAGCATGTATTATATGATTCCATTTATATGAAATGTCCAGAATAAGCACATTTGTAGAGATAGGACGTAGATTAGTGGTTACCCTAGGCTGCGTATGTTGGGGGAGAAGTGGGGGATCACCACTAATGAGTAAATGGGTTTCTTTCGGGAGTGATGAGTCTATTCTAAAATTGATTGTGGTGATGGTGACACAACTCTGTGAATATATAAAATCTTGAATTGTACAATTTAGATTCATAAATTATATGGTATGTGAATAATATCTAAGTGAAGATTTTTTTAATTCCTTGCCCGAGGGTATTTTTTTATTATTGATTTGATAGAGAACGAGACAGACAGACATCTACGTGAGAGAGACACATCAATCAGTTGCCTCTCATACCCACAACCTTTTGGTACATCTTTTCCAGAATTTACTAGTGGTTTAAATATTTTTTTGAGAAATGTTTATTCTTTTGTCACTTTTTATTGGGTTATTCATCTTTTATTATTGAGTGTAAGAGTTCTAGGTGAGAGAGAGAGAGAGAGAAACCGGTCAGTTGCCTCCTGTACCTGCAGCCTTTTGATGATACTCCAACCAACTTAGCAGGACTTTTTTTGTTTTTTAAAGAAGAGAGAGAAATACTATGTTAAATGTTGGGAACAGATCATGTAAGATAAGGACTGGGAATGGAACATTTGTGTTAGCAACTTGGAAGTCATTGGTGACTTTAACAAAAACTGTTTTGCTAGAGTGATGGAATGGGTTCAAGAAAGAATGGAAGGAGCCCTGACTGACATGGGTCAGTTGGTTGAGTGTCATCCTGCAAAGTACAAGGTTGCTTGCTGGTTTGATTCCTGGTCAGGGCACGTGCCTGGGTTGTGGGTTTGGTCCCTGGTTGAGGCGTGTGCGAGAGGCAACTCTGATCAGAGTTTCTCTCACACAATGATGTTTCTCTCCATCTCTTTCTCCCTCTCTCTGAAAATAAATAAAGTCTTTTAAAAGATTGAAAAAAGAATAGAAGGAGAAAAATTGGAGATAGTGTGTAACAGCTCTTGAAGAAATTTGCTGTAAAGGGAATAGCGAAATGGGGCAGCAGAGGGAAGGGGAAGTAGAGGATTGGGAGAGTTTTTTTGTTTCGTTTTAAGATAGGAGACATGTTCTGTATACTGTTCATATGCTGATAGAAATGGTCCAGTAGAGAGGGGGAAATGGGTGTTTCGGGGAAGAGGTGAGGATTGCTGGTGCATACACGAGTAGAGAGGGGTTGGGCTGATGGACAGTAGGTGTCGGAGGGAAGGCACAGTATGCGGGTAAAGTTGCAAGTAGATAAGGGATGAAAGCATGTCAAAGTTCTCATCTGAGTGCTTTTATTTTACTTGGTTTGATTTGATTTGATCTTATGAATTAAGAAGCCAAGAGTGAGAAGTGGGAGAAATTGGAGGTTTGAGAAAAGAAAGGGTATGTATGGCAAAGTCATCTTAAGAGGGTGAGGGGAGGAGTGGATGAGGAAATTGTAGTAGAATTGTCAGGTAGCACCGAAGACCCACAAAAGGAAGTGCTAACGGATTTAAAGTCAGCGAGACCAGTTCACTTGATCTTGGCTCCTTCAGCCAGCTCATCTATGTGGATGCAGATACTACGATTTAACATGATTTTGGGGTTTTGCCAAGGAATTCCTTATCCTGCAATTCTGAAATTTAAGAAAGTTCTGAAAACTCAGTTTTTGGTTTGTTTTGGTTTGGCAGGCCATTGTGGCAACATCTGCTCTTAATGGTCATGAAGCTGTACAAACCTGTAAGGCTGTACTTATCCCACTTAGTGGGAATAGTCAAGTATTTTGCTATAGAAATATTAATGTGTTTGACTTTGGGGTACAGCCCCAGGCTCTGCTAGAGCATTTACAGTATATCCTGAACATTCTGAATTCCAAGACACATCAGTCCCCAAGGTACTGCGGACAGCATGGAGGGGAGTTTAGGAGTGATCATCTGATGAACTCTGAGGCTGCATCCACCTCAGTAAGGAGGGAGTGAGCGCTTGAGGAGAGGAGCAGGGATGCTGAAAAGGTAGGAGGATCAATGGATTATTGATCGTGGTGGGGCTGAAGAATTATTGGAGTCTGAAAGCTTGAGGGAGAATGCTAGAGATGCTGGTTGAGGTTTGTTTCAGCTGGGCTTTTTGTCCTTAAAGGACATAATTACAGAATGTAAGTTTGTACTGCTTTTTCAGTTTCTTTCTTGTGAATCCTTTTTAGGAGTACTGTCTCTGGTTCTGAATGACATCCTCTTCCTTCTGTTAATACAAATGATATACTGTATGGTGTCATTAGAGGAAACATTGCCAAAGAATGCCTGAAATAGTCTTGCTTGAGCTGGTGTTCCAAAGAATGTATAACCCCTCTCCCCACCTTTATTAATAGAAGAAGAAAAAAAGGCGCACACCAGGACATCTGCCTGGTGACTAGGGGACAGAATACTGGAAATGGGGACTGTTAGAATTCTAAAAAATAGCACTTTGTGTGCATTGTTGCTTTTGGTATGGATTGGGAATCATGGCTTAATGGTCACTTTGTCCTTGTAAAATTCATTTTATTTGTAGGAGAAAGCAAATTGGCAAAAAGAACTTCTTTAGCATTTGCTTTATCCAGTTCTTACTGTCTTCGCATGTCAAATCCTGATACTGATAGTGATTTACCTACACTTCTAGTTAATAATTAGATATTGGGAGACACTGGATGTCATGCCTAATGGAATATATGGGGTCTGATGAGAAAGTTTTCTGTTTTGACTAATAAATTTTAATCCAAATGGCCAACCCTAGTGAAATATTATGGCCTTTGAAATATCTTAGAACTTATACTGAAAAAACAGTGTTACTTTATTCATTGAATAAATTTATTATCCCTTCCAAACCGCAGGCCTTAGCTCTAGCTTCGGAGGGGAGGCTGAATCAGACAGTGGAAAAACTAATCAAATCCTTAAAGACTAAGGGCAGTGAGGCAGTGAGACTGACTTTTTCAGTGGTAGCCTGTAGCTCTGCATTTTCTTATTTTAGTAACCAAAGGTAGGTTATTTGTAACTTCACTATTAGGATATACTTGGATTTTATTCACACATCCTGATTTCCTTCCATTCTTCACTATATTATTTTTCTTGTAAATATTGTACTTGCCATTGCAGAAGTTAATACTTTTCATCCTTGATCACAAAATCTATAAGACTGCTTGCTACTCAACTCTGATTGTAGAAATATTACTGAATAATCACACTGTGCAAGGCAGTATGCAGAGTTCTGTAGGAGGCAAGAATTTGAGTCAGATGATACTCTACCCTCAAGAAGCTTACAGCCAAGCAAAAGAGATGACATAAACATAAACAACCAGGAGGCTTGGCGAGGGTGTATTAAAGAATTTAGAAGGGAGAGAAATGAATAACAGTTTGGGAGAATTCGAGAATGCTGTGAGGAGGAGGAGGGCATGGCATTTGTTCTAGGTCTTCAAAGGATAGATAGGTTTCAGAGAGGAGGAGATTGAGGTTAGGCGGCCTCTAGGTCAGGGGAACTGTGTGGTCAGAATATGGTGGGGGAGTAGCAGGTCATTGAAAGGGAATAGCGGTTAGCTGTTCAAATAGAGTAAGTTGATAATGAAGATCATGGTCTAGTTTGGAAAAGTTCTGCAAATAATAGCATACTTTTCAAGTGTTGACTTAACTATTTTTGTGAAATTTCTATGCTTTTTATATTTTTCTTTCCTTCTACTTTTCCTTCATTTCATATCTTATTTGTTATCTACTATTGAAAATCAACAGAAAGGAAATTGAATTGTTGTACTTGTTCACTGTTAGCAGCTGTGGTGATTTACTGTGGAAGCTGTTGGATATTTTTTTTTTGTCCTAAATGGGTTTTGGGATTATGAGTATTATTATCTGATGTTGACAGTATTTCTATTAATACAATATTTACATTTTGCTAAATGCTTTACTTTACAATCTTTTAAAATCCCAAATCAGCTTTACGAGGTACAATTATTACCACTTTATGGATGAGGAAACTGAGTCTCAAAGAGGTGAAAAAACGTGTCCCAAAGTACATAGCTAGTAAGGGGCATAGCTGGATTCAAAGCCCAGCTATGCCAGACTCCAGAGCCAAAGGCATTATTCTGGCTCACTGGCAGATACTCACAGTTCTACTGAATGGTGCAGCACAGACATGCGTGTAATTGGAAACTCATATCTAGAAGCATTAGATCTTAGGAAATGGGAGATGGAAACCTGCAACTGGGGTTTGATAAACCTCTTTCATAGATGAAATATATTTTTATTTATTTATTTTTTGAAAGATTTTATTTATTTATCTTTAGAGGGTAAGGGAAGGAGAGAGGGAGAGAAATATCAATGTGTGGTTGCTTCTCATGCGTCCCCTGCTGGGAACTGGCCTGCAACCCAGGCATGTGCCCTGACTGGGAATCGAACCGCAATACTTTGGTTTGCAGGCCCACGCTCAATCCACTGAGCTACACCAGCCAGGGCCTATTTATTTATTTTTAAACATTCTAATTAATTTTTTAGAGAGGGGGGAGGGAGAGAGAAAGAGGGAGAGAAACATCAATTTGTGGTTACTTCTCGCACGCCACTTACTGGGGACCTGGCCCGAAACCCAGGCATGTGCCCTGACTGGGAATCAAACCAGCAACTGTTTGGTTCTCAGCCCACGCTCAATCCACTCAGCTGCACCAGCCAGGGCAGATAAAATGTATTTAAACAAAAAACGCTGTATTGAAATTCATGCAGATCATTATTACAAAAATGTCAAGACACCTTTCTCACAGTAAAAGGACCTACTCAAAGATACTGCAGAAAGGACCAGGGTGTTGGGGCGTGGTTAGAGGAAGTACAGACGATCTGTTCTTTTTCTTCTTTCCCTGAGAAAAGCCATCTTTTTCCTTTGGGAAATGACCCCCAAGGGGGAGGATAGATCTACATTATTTTAACAGTAGAAGAACAGGAACTGTTTTAATATATTTTCTTTCATTTGGATTAAATAGTTTTTGTTTTTATTTTTTAAATTCAGGTACTCTTGGCATGGTTAAGAAAAAAATAAAGTAATTCTCTCCCACTTAAAGCAAACCACCCAGTTCTCTAGGCCCTGTGTACGATGTGTTAGAATATGTTAGAATGTTGTCTGGGGAGGAGGAATTACTGGTAATGGTAACGACAAAAACAAGTAGGCTCCCCAGTCGCTTAGGTGGATGGTTGTTCCCTGGATTAGAGTCAGGGTATCATATAATATAATTCCTTTTGTTTAAAAAACAATGACAAGGACTCTGTGTGTGTGTGTGTGTGTGTATGATAAAGTAAGCAAAAATTATCTTTTTTTCCCTGAAATAATTTTTTCCCTCTGTGTACATATTTATTGATCTCCTTCAGTGGGTCAGTGCAGAGAATAGAATGATGAGCACAGTCAAATACGCTGTCTGCTCTCTGTGAAGCACACAGTCAGCCAGCAAAAGAAGTATACATTAATCAGGTAATTCACTAATAAGATGTAAATTAAGTACAACAAAAACATAGGGTGTATGTATGTAGAGGGGCTCATAAAAGTAAGGTTTCCCTGAGGATGAGATGAGTAAGCTGAGATTTATCAAATGAGTAGAGAAGGAGTGGGATGTAAGCAGGTGAGTGGTTAGGGACGCACGTTGCATGCAGTGCATGTGCAGAGAACGGCTCCATCCATGGTGGGAGTGAGCCTGGGAGCTTTTCAGGTACAGAGAAAATGCGGGTGGGACTGGAGTGTGGCTGCAGAAGGCTAGGCTGGAGAGGTAGGTAAGGGGTCAGACTGTGTTGGGCCTTTAGGCTGTAATAGGAATTTTATCTTCTGGCACATTTGCATTTTGAAAATATTACTCTGACTATAATGAGGAAAGCAAAATGGAGGAGGGGCAAGAGCACATTTTACTAAGAAAATTATACTAATACAGGTGAGACCATGTCTGTTTTATTCTTCATTGTTTTCCTAGTGTACTCAATAAGTATTTATGGCATGAATGAAGAAAATAATAGCCTGTACTAGGTGGAGGCGGTGGAGATAGAGAAAAATGTACAGATTCATGAATTAGTGGGTCACATATAAAAGACTTGGAGATAGGTTAGATATTGAGTGTAGGGGAGAAGGAACAGAATGAAATTCTTGGGGAAAGCATTTGGAATGAGAAGAAAAGAAAGCTTGGAACTGACCCTTGAGGAATGTTAGCATTTACTGTGTGGGCAGAAGAGCTGGCTGCATGTGGAGTAAAAGCAAAGAGGTGCCTCCGAGATTGCAGGCACAGAGGGTTTTAGGCAGGGGAGAGTGTCCAGTGTCCCTGGCTGCTTCAAGAAGCCTGTAAGATGAGTCATGACAGATGTCATTAGGCATGGAGTCCTTCAGTTCTTGGCATGAGTTGTTTTCAGCGGAACAAGGGGGTGAAAATATTATGGCGGTGTAGAGTTGGTTGAGGAATGAGTAGGCAATATGGAAAGGAAACAGAAAAAAGTTACCTATAGGGAATGGGTTATTTTGTGGCAATTTTATACTATAGACATGTATAGTAATTCCTCCCCGGCTATTTGAAATTATAGTATATGTAGATTTATTTTTTGTATACTTCAGATAAAGTATATAGAAATTGCATGTGACTCCTTTTGGGGATACTTTGAAAGACTGGCAAGCCAAGAACAAAAAAGAAAAATGGTGATAAAGCAGGAGGCAGAGCAGAGATGGATGTGCTTTCACTGAGCATTCTTGCGGGAAATAGAGAAGCTGAGGGAAGAGTAAACCCAAGCCTCGTGAGTCTGCTTTTTGTTGTCTCCCAATGACAGAGGGACAGAAACACATGCAGGAGGACTTCATTTCACTTCTTGCATGTACTCTCTGTGAATTGGGGAGGGAGTCTGAAAAATGTTGACTCAGCAAGGTTACATTAACTCAAACAGAGGGTTTGCCTTAAGCATTTTTCCATCTCAAGCATCTGTGGTGATGAGCCATGGAAGCCCGATAGGTAGGAATCAATAACTATGGGTCACAAATTCAGAAAATGAGGGAATATGTGTCCATAAAACCAAATGCTGTAAAAATCACTTGGCTTTTAGACAATAGTGTCAGAACGATTCAAAGACTAGTCTGTCAGCAAATGGTGCAGTTGGATATCCACATGCAAAAGAGTGAGGTTGGACCCCTACCTCACACCATACACAGAAGTTAACTCGAAATGGATTATGGGTCTAAATATAAAAGCTAAGACTATGAAAAACTCTTAGAAGAAAACAGGAGTAAATCTTTATGAGCCCGTGTTAGGCAATGGTCTCTTAGAACACCGAAAGCACAAATGACCAATGAAAACAACTGGATTACATCAAAATTAAAAGCTTTTCTACTGCAAATGATGCCATCAAGAAAGTAAAAAGACACCCCACAGAATGGGAGTTGATAAGGGACTGGTATCTGGAATATATGAGCTACCCTTACAACTCAATAATAAAGAGACAACCTGGTTAAAGGATGGACAAACCATCTGAATAGACATTCCTCCTAAGAAGATACACAAATGGCTAGGAAGCACAGGAAGGTGTTCAGCTTCATTAGCCAGCAGGGAAGTGCAAGTCAAAACCATAAGAAGATGAGATAATACTTTACACCCACTAGGATGACTCACATCAGAGAGTCAGATAATTACAAGTACTGGCAAGGATGGAGAGAACTTGGACCTCTCAAATACTGCTGGGAATGTGAAGTCGTGTAGTTACTTTGGAAAACAGTGAGGCAGTTTCTCAAAATTTTAAACATAGACTATGTAACTACATGACCTAGGAATTCCACTCCTAGATTTATACCCAAGAGAAATGAAAGCATGTGTTTACACAAAAAATTGTAATGAACATCCATACCAGCATTATTCATGACAGCCATGGAGTGGAAACAACCAAAGTGTTCCTCAACTGATGAGTGATTAAGCACAATGCCGTGCGTCCACATCAGAGAATCTTACTCAGCCATGAAAAGGAGTGAAGTACCGACACATGCTACAACATGGATGAGGCTTGAAAACATGTTAAGTGAACAAACCCAGTCCTAAACAGCCATATGTTGTGTGATCCCATTTATATGAAATGTTCAGAATGGGCATGTCATGAAGATAGAGAGATTAGTGGTTCCATAGGGCTATGGGGTATGTGCTCGGGTACACTGGGGATGACAGCTAACAGGTATGGAGTGAGGATGGAAATGTGCAAAAATGTAATGTGATGACTGCATAACTTTGAATTTAATTAAAAAAACACTAAATTATATACACTTCCAGTGGGTAACTTGTGTGGTAAGTGAATTTTGTCTCAGAGCTGTCAACAATCATTTGGCATTATCTGCAGCAGATCAAAATAAATGTCATCGGTATTATTTCCAGTATATTGCCATGTTTAGAAAACAAAAATATTCCTGAGGGTTTTAATTAGTTATTTCCTCAATCCTCTTGCCCTTTTTCCCCGCTGTAGGAATTGTAAATTTCTCAGTGTGTATTTGCAGACTGGGAAGACTTTTCAGAAACATCTATACTCTTTTTCTCTGGGAATTATTAAGTTAATAGAAGACAAATTCTTCTTCTTGGGTTTTCCATTACCTCAGAAATATTAATTGTGCAATACTATAGTGCTAAGGAGTCCCGGAAGGTAAAAGAAAAACTTCCCATCCTTTTAGGCTTTTTCCTAATTTCTTTCATATTTTAAAGTAATATATACTACTGTTGATTCATCAATTTTAGTCATTTATCCAGTCACTTCTTGGCTTTTGTTAATAAGGCCCTACCTCTCCTATCCCCGCTCCCCGCTCACAGTTTCGTGAAAACAGTCAGTGTTTACACTGTTATGACTATAAACGTTGTTCTTCGCAAGTAGTATATTGTGATTACATTTCCTTCCAACTCTGTTTTTTCCTAGAGCTAACACTGCCTGTTTTTAAATGATTTGCTTAGTTTTCTATGTCTTGGCATTTCCCCCCCACTCACTCAAAATGCCTTAAGTATTTAAAATAACCTATGACTTTTCCCCTGGAGACCTTCCTCCTAGAGTTCTCTGAACTTGGCTCCTTTCTGGAATGGCTGCTCCCCAGGCCGCTGCCGTCTGTAATCTTGGGGCTTGCCTTAGCTTCTGTCCTGAGTTAGACCTGTTTCTTAACATCTCATTCTTTCTCTTTCTTGCTGTAAGCTCTCGTTTTACTGAAGCACATCTTCCTGTGAAAGAGTGTGTGGAAAGTAAATTGTTGAGTCCTTGCATGTGTGAAATGCCTTTATGTAACTCTCATACTTGGCTAACACTTTGGCTGTGTATGGAATTTGAGGTTGAAAGTCATTTTCCTCAAAATTTTGAAGGCATTGCTCAGCCATCCTATGCTATCTGCTATTGCTATTGAGATGTCTAATCTCATTTAGATTTTCATTCCTTAATAGGTAGGGCGACTGTACAATTTATTGTGAAAACTGGGACACTTGAGGTGCTTGCCTGAAACGATATGAGGACAACAGGCTGAAGCCGGGACTCTGGGGTAAACTAGGACATGCGGTCACCCTCTTTGTACGTGACCTATTTTTGCTCTAATCATTTAGGATCTTCTCTCTGCTTCCAGTGTTCCACATTTCATGATGATGCGTCTTGGGAAAAATCTTTTTTCATTCATTGTACTAGATTTTTGTGGGCTCATTCCTGTCCTTCGATTTTGGGAAATTTTCATTATTTTTTAAACAATGGTCTCCCAGCTTTTGTTAGTCAGGTGCTTGACATTCTGTATTGTTGTCCAGGTTTTTTCTTCTCTCACGAATAAGCATGGGGATGTTATCATTTTGCCTTTGTGTTTTTAAATCCGAGATGCTTTGTACATTTATCTTTCAGTCCTTCTATTGAAATTTAGAATTTTCTGTGTTTGATTTCTTGTTTCACTTTTTTCTCAGTATTCTGTTCTTATGAAAGTGTATCTTCATTCACTTCTTTGAGGGTGTTGTAAGTTTTCCCTCCCTTCCTTCCTTCCTTCCTTCCTTCCTTCCTTCCTTCCTTCCTTCCTTCTTTCCTTCCTTCCTTCTTTCCTTCCTTCCTTCCATCCATCCATTCATGCACCCAGGGTTTCTTTTGGCCACCGCTCCTCACCCCCAACCCCACATTGCTTTTTTGGATCCCTTTTTTTTTCTATTTGTTTTGGTCTGTGTCTGAAGCTTTCCTCAGATGCTGGTGATCCTTAACTGTCTCTTCATATTGAAGAGGAAGGCATTAAAAAGTGTCTCTGAAAACTGACCGTAGCTTTTTGTCTCCTTCATAATTGTGCCGTGAACTTACCTCTTTTGGTTAGAATATTCTCAAATATCAGAAGTTGGAAATTTCATTTTCTTCGGTAATAGGGATCAGGCATGCAGTTTCTCCAGAAGAGACTTCTCTGCTTTCCTGGCCTGCAGTTTTATATGTAGGTCCTAGCATTCTGTGTATAGCGTGTGGGAGGGAGGCAGAAGGTCCCAGAGATTATCATAGTGCCTTTCCCTTGTACCGCCCCCCGGCCTTGTGTGCCTAGTATTTCTCAGTCTGGAGCTTTTTTCCAGAGAATGAAACTTCTTCTTCCCCTGGAGAAAGCAGGTGGTAAGAGGAAGTTAGTCACTTGGCCGTGTGGGATAATGGAGAAGGCCCAGTGTGGTTCGCTCCCACCCCCCTCCACCTTTCAGGGTACTGCCCTGCCAAGAGCTCATCCTCACAGGGCTTCTGTGGCTCTGATTGGCTCCACCCTCACCTTTATTCCCTCTGGGCACTTGAGTGATAACTTCCTTTTACTCCATCTCCTGTCTTTGAAAAATTTATGAAAATCTGCTCTCATTAGTTCTCTTCCTTCTTGTGGGTTAATACATTTATTTTACTCCTCTCCTGGCTTTTAGAGGGCTCGAGAAGGGAGAAGAGATAAACTAATTGTTCAGTCTGCCATTTTTAACTGATTCAGGCATGCATTTTTTTTGTAGGCGAAGTATTATAAATACCAATTAGATGCTGCGTAGTACTAGTAATGCAGTTCCTCATGTATGTTGTTATGGGTTAAATAGGTTTCTGACCTGCAAACCTAACTAGACCTATGATTTTTCCGTAGAACTAGAGAAACAATCAAGCTTATTTGAGTTGTCTCTCTGGAGGAGTTATAACAGGCTAGAACAAAAATATTTCTTACATCTCTTCATTTTCTGAGTCACATGGAAAATTACAAATATTGTGTCATCATTGTCAAAATTAATAGCTCCAATAACTGTAACCAAAATATGAATTTTAATGGAAACTTTGGTCCTCAAGTTCAGCTATAAAAATTGAACACACAAGCTTCATTTCTTTTTTGCAACTTTTTTTTAATAAAGATTTTATTTATTGATTTTTAGGGAGAGGGGAAGGGAGGGAGAAAGAAAGAGAGAGAAACATCAATGTGTGGTTGCCTCTTGCACTCCCCACACTGGGGAATCTGGCCAGCAACCCAGGCATGTGCCCCGACTGGGAACTGAACCTGCAACCCTTTGGTTCGCAGGCCAGCACTCAATCCACTGAGCCACACCAGCCAGGGCTCTTTTCTGCAACTTTTTTGAAAGCAGTTTTCCTAATTAAATTTAAACCCAGTGATAGTGGTAGCTATGGGAAATAGGAATAGCCATGGGAATAGTTTACTTGTATTTTCTTGATGCTTTATTATTCCCACTTTGCACACAACAGGATCTTCACAAACACTGGGCTGAATAAAGTATACTTAGCCAGATACACCAAGAAAGCCATCTTCCTAATCACAAGTGACGAAGAATAGCTGTGCAAGGCACATGGGTAGTGGAAATGCAACCCAGAATGTGTCAGGTGCACAGAGTGCTGGAAAGGAAATGCTGCACCGACCTGGTGTCTGAATTACAGAGCCCACCGCAAGTGTAACGGATCCACTGCAGTTGTGCGGCTCCAATTCTCAGCCTCCGGGAAGGGCATATGGGGCTTTCTTCCAGAGGATCTCCCCTTTTGTGCTGGGGCAGCCTTCCATGAGCACTTGCTCCCAGTGGCCCCGGCAGCCCCGGTCTCAAGGGATCAGAGACAATCAGGAAAACCAGGAACAGTTGTTGTAATCTCTTATGTGGCTGGAACAAGGCAAGAGCAGTGAGATGTAGGCATTCCATTATTTTTCTTCCTTTTCACTTTTTTCCTTCTCTTCTTCTTCTTTATCTAAAAAAAAATTTCTTTTATTACTAGCCTCTCCCCCTTCTCCCTCCCAACCTTGCTTTTGACAGCATATTGACTAGGGACCAGAAGCCCATTTTTGCTTAGCCTTCAGGGCAGCTGGGTACAGAGTAGCAGTGTTACATAGGTTTACTGTGTCGTATGTCTGTGTAACACTGGATTTGGATCTTGTATTTAGCTGCCAGAAGTGACTGTGATGAAGTAGGAGAGATAAACTGATAGATTGGCTGCCAGAAAGATGTTGGGAATCAATCAGATAAACAGGGTAGAGAAATAGCTTGCTGTTTTCTAGTGATAATAAACCAGTGGCCTCTGGTCCCTGCATTTTAAAACGTAATTGCTGTAGCAATAATGTCCAAAAAAAGCAAATGAAAAAACATCACAGGCGGTTTTTTAATTGCAATTGAGATATCTTTTTCCCTTTTGCAATCAGGATGCATCTTGCATGGAAATTAATATTTTTATAAATTTGTTTTACTTCTTCCAGTGCCTACTTACCTAAACAAATGAAAATGAGAGCAGGAGCTACTTTCACAGGAATTTATTCCTCCTGCTCGATCCTCCCACAGACTTCAGCTATTTAACTGGGTGAAATATCTGTATTACTACCATGCCTTAGCTACAAAACAATTATTTATTTTTGTGAAGAAACAAGTTTTAAAGTCAAACCAGTATTATTGACAGATGGTTAGCGGGAACTAGTTTATTCTGGTGTCCCCCCTTAGATTTCTGTCAGAAGATTTTTGGAATTTTAATCTCTGTGGCTGTTTCCCTGCATACATATAGCACTTGTATAGGAGAGATGATATACAGTCTTCCTACTGTAATTTAAAATTCTCCTCCTTCAGTGTTTAACTTTTAAATCTACCGCTTCTCTTCACATAGGACTTTAAGATCCAATGCAAATGCTTAAGTCTGTGTGAAAGGTACAGATTTAGATTTTGATTGCATGCAGTGGACTGCCAGGATTAGGAGGGGAGTAGGTTCGAGTTCCCATGGAGTTAATTGTATGGGATGCGAGACTGGTTCTGTGTTGTATTTGCAGTACACACACATGTCTTTCTTTAGGTTCCCCCTGAAAATTATTCTGCCTGTGAATGTGTCAGTGTCATAGAAGGTTAAATGACTTAATAGTCAGCAGGGTGGATATCGGCTGTGGAAAGCAAGAAAATGAAGTCCACACTTTTAATTAGATATAATAAAGGCTTTTGCCTGAGGAAGACCTTCCTGACTGCTGGAGGTTATAGGTCAGAAGTTAACCACGTGCCATTATCCTATAGGTGAGAGGCTGATGCATCTTCCCTTTTGCCACACAGTCCTTCCCACCTGACCTTTTAAAGATTCTCCATTGGTATCGATGAGGTGGACAAAACTAATCATAAAAACAATGAAGGGAATGTTGCAGATTCATTGATCCATTTGAAATGAACTGCAGTACAATACGTCTTCCAAATGGACTTCTATTCTCAGCTATTGCTATAGCCACCTTTTTAAAGATATATAAATATGAAGGGGTTAATGGGAATTCAGTCACGCTCTTGTCACTGGGTTGTTCCTTATTGATTGTAGTTTTAGAGATGTTTCTATGCCATTCAGAATTCCTGCTGTGCCTTTTTAAAGTTAGTTGGTGCTGGGAAAGGATAAATAAATCAGCTGCTTTCCTTTTTCCCCTAGCTCCTTCGAGAACTCATAGAACGGAAGACCAGCTCATTGGATCCCAATGATCAGGTGGCCATGGGAAGGTAATTTAAACAAGGCTTTGTATCTATGCAAGCAGCCAATGTAATAGTTTCTCCCTTTGATTCCCCTTAATTCTGCTTCCAAAGTAATGATTGGCCCTATCATTATAAAAGTTGAGTAAGGTTGTAAGAGCTAGAAAGACAAAGTGATGGAAACACTAATCGTTTACCCTATATTGCCTTACGTGCAGTTTGAATAAGAGGTTGTACGACACCTCTATGTGCATTGTGCCAGGGTTTGTTTTTCCAAGTCCTTCGTATGCTCTGTGCTCTCTGGTTTGGGTTGTGAGTGTATCTGTATCCCTCTCTGACCAGAGGGTGAAAAGCAACCCCAAATGTGTGTTCTCAGCTGTCAGATGTGGCCCTGTGCACAACGGGTTCCCGCACATAGTCGGGTCTGCTTTGTCAGAGTCAGCCCTAATTCAGACCTCCACCCCTTCCGTAAAAGCTGCGGCACAATTAGAAATGGAACGTGGAAGCATTACCCAGATGTCAGGGTAGAATGTAAAGTAGCGAAGGTAGGCTCTTGTGTGTATGCTTCATCCTGTGGTTGGAAAATAAAAAGGGCATTTGGAGTACTACCTAATGAATAGTGTACATTTAAATAGCCATGAGCCATAATTTGCAAAAGCACGAAAGGAAATAAAAGCTGCAAGTGCCAAAATGGGATTCTGTGCAGAGAAGCATTTGGAGAATGCAATGAAAAATTTGTTGACGAAATAATTGTATTTGAGTAAAACATTTGAATTTTAGGATAGGATGCTGTTGGTATTTTGTGTCCCTCTGGAATGTTATAGAGAGCTCTCTATAAATTTAATGTGTTCGCCATAAATTTAATGTGATAGAGCAAATTGTATTTAAGTGGTGATTATATTGTACATTTATCTCACTTTACAATAAAATAGATTATGGTAATTAAGATTATATTAAGATTATGGTAATTGGATTTTCGTAGATTTTTTTTTTGATGTTGCGTTTTCATTGTATAAATCAGGTAAGATGACCAGCGGCTACTGTTTCTCCCTCTTCTTCATTTTTCACATTTGTTCATAAGAGCAATTTATGAAGATTTTCTTAGTCCAGTATCTTTTATTTCAAAAATTAATTTCTTTTAATCTAAAATGACTAGAATATGTGAATGTTGTTTGGATCTTGACTCAAACAAACCAACTGCAAAATTGAGACAGTCAGGAAATTTGAAGGCTGACCGAGTATGTGATAGTGAAGAATTACTGTTACCTTTTTTTAGGTGTGACAGTGGTACTGATATTACATTGAAGGGAGGGGAGGAGAGCCCTTACCTTGTAGCAACACATTCTGAAATATGACAGATTAAATAAAAATGTAAATAAAATGACTGTAAAACTGGTATCAATAGTGGATAATTATTTTAAAATTAGCAAAAATTGGAAAGCACAAGAAAAAGCAGTTGGGTATTAACAGAGGCTAAATTAGATGTAAAGAATTCATGTGTTTAAACCACACAGCATTTGCAATATTAGTAATAGAACTTGCTGCACAGCTAAAACATTAAAAGCAAACCCAAGCAGCTGTACTCAGTTTGATGGGTTTTTCTACAGACTGGTAGATTTAGTGCTTGTCACAGCAACTTCCAATACTAAGGAGCATTGTTAACCAAATTTGCTGTAGAATTTCCCAGCTGTCATTTGTTTTTTCACCATTGCACAAATCCTCTTCAATTGATTAGTCGCTTTGGCCCCAGACTATCTTGAGGAACTTGATGTAGGTTGATGATTTCTTTCTGCAGGGTTGTTAGTGGGAAAAATTCCAATTTGTCAATATGTATAACTATTTCCATTAGTGATGATGCATAACATAGCTTGTAAATTTCCCAGGCAGTGGCTTGCAATCCAGAAGTTACGAAGCAAAATCCACAAGAAAGTAGATAGGAAAGCCAGCAAAGGAAGAAAACTTCGGTGAGTTACTTTTTAGAAAAAAATTTAACATGTTATGTTAATATCTCTCTTCCCTTGCATTTTGTTTATTATGTCATTTTCTATCTTTTCTAATGATTCTGTTTTTAAGGGTCAGAAAAATAACTGAAACAATATTTGAGACTTTGTGACTCAGTTTTCCTTACTGTGAAATGGGAATATGCTTTTAGGGTTTGTGTTTTGTTGTTGTTGTTGTTCTGCTGTTGTAAATGGGTAGGTTATGTAATATCTGCATTTCTCTGAAAGAGAAATAATAAGTAAACAAGACAAGATAGTTGAAAGTATCTTAACTTTAAAAAGTGATTTCTATAGTCCTGGCTGGTGTGGCTCAGTGGATTGAGCGCCGACCTGCAAACCAGGTCAGGGCACAGGCCTGGGTTGTTGGCCAGGTCCCCAGCAGGGGTGTGTGTGAGGCAACTACACACTGATGATTCTTTCCCTCTCCCTCTCTTTCTCCCTTCCTTTCCCTCTCTCTAAAAATAAATAAATACACAAATCCTTAAAAAATGTTTAAAAAGCAATTTCTATATAACAATATAAAAACTTTTATTTCAGAGTCTTATTTAGAATAGGATTGTATTGGTTCACTTTCGTAATGCTATATGTGTATGTACACAGTATGCTAAAAAGATGTAAAGATTTCAGAGAATGTCAACAGTGTGCTTAAATGAGATGAGAAATAGAATTTTTATAAGAAAACCTAGAAATTTCCAACTGTAGGAAAACCCTCAACCCTATGATCTCTTTAAGAAGTCTTATAAATATGCAGATAAGAAAGGTGTGAGAATAGCAGTGACATTTCTGTGCTTTGAGACTTAGTTTCCTTGTAACTGTGTGTGTGTGTGTGTGTGTGTGTGTGTGTGTGTTTCATAATATCATTCACACAAAGCCTCCTTATCACAGAAACTACTTGTAATTCAGGTGCACATTGAAAAAAAATTTAAACTCATTGTGTAAGGCAGGTAGCTAATCCCATGTCCTTATTAGAGCCTGCCTGTCATTAAATTCCCTTTAGACAAATGCGGATCTATCTCGTTTTTAAATATCTTCAGAGAAGCAGATTTCACAACTACTTCAGTGAACCTTTTTGAGTATTTAACAAAACTCATCAGCAAATGCTTCTCTTTCCTTAACTTGGCAAAGTTAATTTTTTTCAGGTGTTGAAATTTTCAAATCTTCATACTTCTCCAGGTTCATTGTAGTGTAGTGGTTAAGACCACGTGCTTGAGAGCCAGACTGCCAGAGTTTGAATCCCAGCTTTGACATCGACTGGTAGTTATTTTGGGCAAGACCCTTAAACTCTCTGTGTAGTGTCGTCACCTGTAAAATAGAGATGATAGTAGCACAGGCTGGTGGGGTCGCTGTGAGGATTAAGAGAGTGAGTGTGTGTGCAGCTCTTAGAACAGAGCTAGGGAGGCAGTAGGCACTGTGTAAGTATTTGTTGCTATTATCACCATCGTTATTATTCTACTGTTAGTCCCAAACTGGGCCCGTCTGCCGCTCTGGTGTTCATTACTTGCTTGTTCACATGCATGCCTCTTTTGTGCCTGTCTCTTCTATACCGCCACCCCTGTATGGACTTTATAATTGGCCAAGCTTATTTTTTTTAATTTTGAGATCACGTTTTTTTTTTCTCTAATACAGTGCTTTAAAAATTATCACTTATGAAGCAATGTGTGTTCTCTAGAGGGAGGAGCCCAGGATTTCAAGTTAGAAGACCTGAGTTCAAATCCTGGCTCTGTCTGGCTATATAATTTTGGTTGTTTTTTTTTATTCTCTGGGCCTCACTTTTCTCATTTATTAAGTGGAGATAATAATCCCTACTTTACAGATTTGGTTTGAGGATTAAAATAATGTATAAATGTCTGGTACTTAGTAAGCATTTGAAAGTGTTAGTGTCTTTGGTTTTGCCTGTGTTTATCTATTGGGGTCACTGTGGCAAATGTATGCCCTTCAGAAGATCTGAGAGTAGAAAAAAATGTCTTCTCTACATATCGTACTGGTACAAATTTTAAACCTATTGGGACAAGTAGCTACAGCTGTGTGCCCCTTGAGACCAAGAATCACGCTCCTCTATCCTTTAAGACAGTCCCAACCTTATTATCTACCACAGTGCCTTGCAGACATTAGTCAGCCAGAAAATGTTGTGGGGCAATTATGAGAGTAAAATGAACACGCTCACCAGGCAGTGAGAGGTGGCCGTAAGTCCAGACAGAACATGGATTATGAAATCTAGACGAGGGCTGGAGAGGGGACCATGACAAATAACTTAGGGGATCTACAGATCTGTTGTTTCTCAAATCAAAATAAATTTATCAGAGTTATTATTTATCACCTTAAAATTAAAAAAAACAAATCAAGGATTTTCTTTTAATAGTTATATTAATAACGATTGTTATAACTATTGCTTTTGTTATATTTATTTACCAAACCTCATTAAACTCTTTGGTTAGATGTATGTGTCACTGCATTTATACACCTCTGTTTTTGTTTTAGTTTTAAGAGTTCATGTATTTATTTTTAGAGAGAGGGAAGGGGAGGGAGAAAGAGAAGGAGAGAACATCGAGGTGAGAGAGAAATGTCAATTGGTTGCCTCTTGTATGTGCCCCAACTGGGGACCAAACCCACAACCCCGGCACATGCCCTGACCTGGAATCAAACCCACAACCTTTTGGTGTACGGGATGATGCTCCATTCAGCTGAGCCACAGTGGTCAGAACTGCACTTCTGTTTCCGTAGCATTTTGATAGTAACTGAGATTTTAAATACCCATAAATCCAGAGGCATCTGAAATTTCATTCTGGCAACAGGCAAGAGAGGGATAGACATTCTAATTAACCAGGGCTAAATATTAAAATATAAGAAGTGCCCTAGCTGGTGTGGCTCAGTGGATTGAGTGCCAGCCTGCAAACCAAAGGGTTGCTGGTTCAATTCCCGGTCTAGGGTGCATGCCTGGGTTGCAGGCCAGTTCCTCATTGGGAGGCATGCAAGAGGCAACCACACATTGATGTTTCTGTCCTTCCCTTTCTCCCTCCTTTCTCCTCTCTCTAAAAATAAATAAATAAAATCTTTAAAAAATAGTATTATGATTTATGGTTTAGTTAATAGTATTATACTGATATTAACGTCCTGAGTATGACAAGTACACTATATTTAGGTATATTATTAACCTTAGAAGAAGGTGGGTGAGGTTAAATATGAATATCCGTACTATGTTTGCAACTTTTCTATAAGTATAAAATTATTGCAAAATAAAAAGTAAAAAGAAAAGTAATGAATAAGGTCGTGTTTTGTTTTTCAGTTTTGTCATCCGTATTCACCTGGCTCTTTGTGACCATAAAAGTGAAGGATATGGTCAGGGCCAGAGAATGATCTTTATTAGTAGCAGCAGTGATGACTAACATTTATAAAACTCTCACTGTTGGGCCCTGCAGAGACAGAAAAAGCTCAGGCTGTGATGCCAAACTACCTCGGTTTGAAATCTGCCTCTTCCACTTACTGGCCTTGAGACCTTGGGCAGGTTACTTGATATCTCTGTCCTGCAATTTCCTCATCTGTAAGGAATGAAGTAAGAGTCACATCTCATAGAAGATTATATAGATTAAATGAGTTAATTCATGTAAAGTGGTTAAAGGGAATAACTCACCCAGCATTACAGAGCTAGTTAGTAGCAAACAGGGATGTGAGCTAATTGGTCTGATTCCAGAGCCCATGCATTTGACCTCTGGCTGTTGAGTTGTTTCTCTTGGCAGGACCAGTTGGCCTCTGCAGGTGCCAAAGTGGCATCCGGGCTACCTTAGCATTCCGGCCTGGAGATTAAACTGAGTGGCCCAGGCTAGATGAGAATATTATGAATACTTCCTTAAATTAGACCTCAAGAAGAGCTGGCAGAGTATACTAGCTGTCATCACTGATACTAGGTTCCACTACCAAGCAGGTTCTACTCTTTGTATGTGACAGAGTTGGGAAGATGAGCTTTCCAGAAATGTTGTAGTAAAACGAACATTACATTGTGGAAATAGTGGTTGAAATGATAGCAGGTCAGTGACCTTAGGCTGGTCAGACTGGGCATGGCAACTTGCTTGTTGGACACTAGAAAATAATTTATTAAAAAATATTTTGATTTTTAGGAATAATTGTAATTATTGCATTTTTTACACGGTATTTTACACAGCAGTATATGTAAGTAGATTTCACTGTGATTTAATCAGAACTTGTAATGTGTATTAATTAAACTTTCAGGTCTTTAGTAACGAGATGTGTTTGTCTAGTCTTCTGCAACAAAATTACATTCATCTTTTCTTAGTATGGTTAGTAAAAGGTGTTTTAATACTAAAACGTGCATTCATCCTCAGCAGAACTGAGATTAGATGAAATGCTTTGCATTACGTACACATTACTAAATTGTCTTTAATCCAATTATTTCTTAAAGCCTGCCTTTCTTTCCTTGTGCAGTTAATAGTCATTGAATATATTGTATTACAGTGTAAGGCATTCCACAGAGCAGTGCCATCCAATAAAAACATGTATTACCTGTGTAATTCTTAATGTTCT
>PVKM010001993.1:0-69795 GCA_004027735.1 Carollia perspicillata | reverse complement strand
AAGGTATTTAACCACCCACCTGACCCCTCCTCAGTGCCCAGAATTTGGAAGCTGTCTCCTCTGGGCCCACACGTGTAATAAAGGCTTACTCCATCACCCCATACCGTGTAAGAGTTCGTTTTTCCGTAACACTTTCATTCTCATTCGCCTGAAGGCGGCATCTTATCATATACTCACAGTGCCAGACAGTAAACTGACCAGGGGTTAAAATTGCCCTGGCTAAGGCAACCCAGTCAGAGGGAGCCATTCGAACCGCTTCTGTTAACAGCTGTTAATAATCCTACTGTATAAGGGGATTGGAGCCCATTATCCCTTATACTTTTCTTTAGGTCTTTGAACATCCCATAAGGTAGCAGCTCATGCACCGGATTTTGTCTGCCCTACAGGGAAGGCGTAAAGGACTGCCAGTCTCCGTCCCCGACCGCATCTTGAAGACTGATACATGGCATTGGTAACCGAGGAAGGGGATTGAGTAGGCACCTCCATCGGGGTGGAAAAATCAACAAGGGTATCCTGAGCCCTAAACTTTTCCTCCCAATCAGGAGCAGAGGGAGGGACCGGAGGTTGAGAGGGGAGCCGGAGAGAAGGAGGAGGCGGTGGCGGGAAAGGTATCTCCTTGTTTTTAAGGAGTGGACTTAAGCCTTCCAGACCTGAGGTAATAAAACTAGTTTGCTCCACCCTCGCCTGACAGGAAGTTTTTCCAGCCCCTTCAGTCTTCATAGCTCCATATTGCGAATATGAAGGGGCGTTAAAGCAGTCCTCACCAACCCCCAAGTAAAAAGATTCTGATGCCCGATAGGGGTGCCGTTTTCCTGGTGCCTCTTTAATTCCTGCCCTAACTTTTCCCATATTTCTAAATCTAAAATCCCTTTATCGGGAAACCAGGGGCAATATCTTTTAACAATATGAATACAGTTAACTAAATTCTGCTTTTTTACATGACTGCCCGAAGCTTTGAGAAGCTGCTGGATTTGCTTATGGTATTGCTTCTGATCTTTACAAAGCCCGTTGCCCATGGCTTCTTAGAGAAATTCCCTTACAGATAAATGAGCCTTTTCTAAATTTTCTCCCACTGGGAGACCCAGCGCCCAGAAAACCAGATCAGTATTCCTTTCTCGCCCACATCTCAAATCTTAGCAAACGGAGTTGCTGTGGCTGCGGCTGCAGCTGCCATTGGCCGCCCAGGCGTCCGGTCCCCAATCTGCGGTGGGAACTGCTGCCCTCCACAGCCCCTCCCACGGCCCACTAGCTGCCACAAACCCGTGCCGCGGAGGGAAGAGGGAGCCCCGGAGATCCCTGGGCACGCACTTCCCACCCAGTCCCAAACCAAAAAATCCTTTTCTAATAATCCCTTCTGCCGCAAGGGGCGGCGATTTTAGTCACTGTATTCCGCCTGCACTCTTCAGACCCTATCTTTTGCTAGTGAGCAGGGTGTAGTGGGTCAGAAATGTTCTGTTGGTGAAAGATCATCAGGAAAGGGGGCGCCAAATACTTTGGGTACACTTAGTCCTGCTTATGGGTCTTGGGTTCACTTCCAAGTTGCCTGAACCAGCTGGGAGGGCTTGGAGTGCCTGATGACCAGCCTCCAGCTCCGTGGAGCCCAAAGGTTTACTGAGATGGAATTCCCTATGAGGCCCCCTCGTGTCTTAGAGGTTGGACCCCAGACACTTCCGCTAGGTCTCGTACTCAGGTAGGGACACCCGAGATTTTCGGCCTGAAGGAGGAAATGCCTCTTTTCTTCCGCCCTTCAGCAAGAAGCTGAAACGCTCATAAAAATACCTCGCTACTAAAACTAAAAAGGGGAAGTCTTTGCTTTCTCCTCCCAAGCCTAAAAACCCAGCGAGGGATTGCGCTGCTGGGAATGGGGCTGTGAATATTTTTACAGTGTGCCTCTCATTGCGTGGGCTTTTTCTTGCAGTTGGAGGGAAACCTAGTGTTGTAACCCAGCCCATGACCAACACATCCCTGCCATGGGAGAGTTCTCAGCTGCGGGAGGCCCTAAGGGCTCTTATGTGCCCTGCCCAAGTCCGTGGGGTGCAGCGAAATGCTTGGGAGGGAGAAAGCAAAGACTCTTATTATGAAGGAGAGTGCAGAAGAGAGAAATGAGAACAAAGCCACTCAAGGGGTGGTGATAGTAAGCTTTCCTCTTATCTGTAACACCCCTGGGGGGCCTTAACAAGAGGTGCCCCCTGGTCCCTCTGGGGATGAAGTGCTAATTTCCATCCTCTTAGGTGTGCTGTCCACGATGATGGCTCCTAGCCTTTGGTATGCAGGTCTTGAAGTCCCTCTTCTGGGCGCCAGATGTGGGGGGGGGGACTCCTCCTGCAGAGCCCCCACCTCCGGCGCGGATGAAAATAATGCTACCAAAACATGATCTACTTAGGGAGGAGAGGTGGTCAAACTCTCAAAGGAGAAAGACCAAGAGCCCCTTCCTCAATGGCTTTTTATTAGGTTCATAACACACAGGGATACAGGTAAAGCTCATCAATCAATGTCAGGTGGCAAGAATCAAACAACAGATAACATTTCAAAGAAATCTGAGGGCTTAATCTGAGTCAGTGTCTGTCAGGTAAGGAGGTTGCAAAAAACTTTAGGAGACATACTCATTTCCTGCCCGGACCCTTATCATATGGATGAAAGCACTCTTAGCAAAGCAGGCTTCACAGGATTTTACTAATTCTTTCTTATACCCGATCACACCGGAACCCTCTAGTCAGCAGATGGCTGCACCCCCTCCCCGTCATAGATTCAGGCTTGAGTGGATTAGAGCCAGGAAGCACTTCTCCCAGATGGAAAGGGGACTAGGGCTATGTCAAAATAGCTGGGGGTGGTGAGGGTCCTTCGCCCCCTCTTTGCTGCAGCCCCCCCAGTCCTTCCTTGATGGCCACCCACATGAATGTGTCTGGCTTGAGTTGTCCCTCCTCTAGGGGTCTTACCCTTAGTCTTTGACTAACCAACCAAGTGTTGGGGGCTAGAGATGGCAGAAGCAGAGCTCTTGCTAGGGAGAGAAGCTTTGTTTCCTCAGCGGCTCACGGTCCTGGGGGCATTCACTCAGCCTTAGCCATGCGGGGTGGTTACAACTCCTGAAACCAGGCAGAGCAGTTTCCAACACAGCCCCTTCATGTCTGTAAAGTTTCTTTGGACAAATCAGTTAATAGTCTAGTGGGAACTCATTTGTAGGTAACTGTCCCCTTACCTCTTGCTGCTTTTAAGATTCTCTTATCTTAAATCTTGGGTAATGTAATTAAGATGTGTCTTGGTGTGTGCTTGCTTGAGTAAACTTCTTTGTGATTCTCTGAGCTTCCTGGACTTCATGGAAGTCTATTTCCTTTGCCAGATTGGGCAAGTTCTCCATTATTTTTTCAAATAAGTTTTCAATTTCTTGCTCATCCTCTAGTCATTCTAGCCCCACTGTGATTCAGATATTGGAACTTTTAAAGTTGTCCTAGAAGTTCCTAAGCCTTCCCTCATTTTATTGAATTCTTATTTCTTCATTTTTCTTCTGGTTGAATGTTTATTTATTCCTTCTGGTCCAAACTGTTGACTTGAGTCCCAGTTACCTTCCTGTAATTGTTGGTTCCCAGTACATTTTCCTTTATTTCATTTTTCATAGCCATCACTTTTTCCTCTATTTTGCAACGATATTCAAACATTTCAGTGAGTATCTTCATTACTAGTGTCTTTTTAATTACTTTATTGTTGTTCAATTAGATTGTCGGCATTTTCTCCCCACAACTCCCTCCATCCCAGCAAAACATACCTCCCTACATTGCTTCTTCCCTACTACTCAGTTTTGTTCATGTGTCCTTTATAGTAGTTCCTGAAAACCCTTCTACCCACTGTCCCCTCCCACCTCCCCTCTGGCTATTGTTAGACTGTTTTTAATTTCAATGTCTCTGGTTATATTTTGTTTGCTTTTTGCATTTGTTGATTATGTTCCAGTTAAAGGTGAAATCATATGATATTTGTCCCTCACTGCCTGTTTTATTTCACTTAGCATAATGCTCTCCAGTTACATGTATGCTGTCCCAAAGGTTAGGAGCTCCTTCTTTCTCTCTGCTGCATAGAATTCCATTGTGTAAATGTACCATAGTTTTTTGATCCATTCACTTACTGGTGGGCACCTTGGTTGCTTCCAGCACTTAGCTATTGTAAATTGTGCTACTATGAACATTGAGGTGCATAGGTTCTTTTGGATTGGTGCTTCAGATCTCTCATGGTATAATCCCACCACTGAAGTTGCTGGTTAAACAGGCAGTTCCATTTTTGGTTTTCTTAGGAAATTCGATACTGATTTGCACAGTGGCTGCACCAGTCTGCATTCCCAACAACAATGTACTAGGGTTCCTTTTTCTCTGCATCTTCTCCAACACTTGTTTGTTATTTTTGTTTATTATGGCCGGTGTAAGGTGGTATCTAGTTGTGGTTTTAACTTGCATCTCTCTGGTGGCTAGTGATACTGAGCATCTTTTCATACTTCTCTGAGTCCTCTGTGTGTCCTCCTTGGAGAAGTGTCTGTTCAAGTATTTGCAAATTTTTTAGTTGGGTTTTTTGTGTTCCTGGAGTGAATTGTGTGAGTTCTTTTTATATTTTAGAGATCAAAGCCTTGTTCGAGGTATGATTGGAAACATGTTTTACCATATAGCTGGTTCTCTTTTCACTTTAATGCTGTTTTCTTTAGCCAAGCAGCAGCTTAATTTGAAGAGGTCCCATTTGTTTATTCTTTCCTTTATGACCCTTGCTCTAGGGGACATATCAGTAAAAATGTTGCTGTGTGGAATGTCTGAGATTTTCCTGCCAGTGTTTTCCTCTAGGACTTTTATTGTGCCACGACTTATATTTCAATTTTTTATCCACTTTTAATTTATTTTTGTATATGGTGTAAGTTGGTACTCAAGTACATTTTGTTGCATGTAGCTATCCAAATCTCCCAAAACCATTTGTTGAAAGAGGCTATCTTTCCTCCATTTTATGCTGCTGCCCATTTTGTTGAATATTAACTGACCATAGAGACTTGGGTTTATTTCTGGGCTCTCTGTTCTGTTCCATTGGTCTATGTGCCTGTTTTTATGCCAGTGCCAGGCTGTTTTGATTACAGTGGCCTTGTAATACAGTTTGGTATCAAGTATTGTGATCCCCACTACTTTCTCTTCTTTCTCAAAATCACAGCAGCTATTCAGGGTCATTTATGGTTCCATATAAATTTTTGAAGTGTTTGTTCTATCTCTGTGAAATATGACATTGGTACTTTAATAGGTATTGCATTGAATCTGTAAATTTCTTTGGGTAGTATGGACATTTTGATGATATTAATTCTTCCAATTCATGAACACAGTGTATGTTTCCATTTGTTTGTGTCCTTGATTTCTTTCTTCAGTGTTTTGTAGTTTTCTGAGTACAGGTCTTTTACCTCCTTGGTTAGGTTTATTCTTAGGTATTTAATTTTTCTTGTTCCTCTATCAAATGGGATTTTTTTTCTTGATATCTTCTTCTGATGTTTCATTGTTGGCATACAAAAATGCCTTTGATTTCTGGATATTGACTATATTCCTGCTACTTTGCCAAATTTATTTATTAGGTCAAGCAGTCTTTTGGCAGAGTCTACAGGATTTTCTATGTATACTCTCATGTCATCTGCAAAGAATGACCATTTTGTTTCCACCTTTCCAATTTGGATGCCTTGTATTTCCTTTTCTTGTCTGATTGCTGTGGCTAAAACTTCCAATACTATGTTGAATAGAAGTAGTGAAAATGGACAAGGTTGTCTTGTTCCTGATCTTAGTGGAAAAGATTTTAGTTTTTGCCCATTTCAGTATGATGTTGGCTGTAGGTCTCTCATATATGGCCTTAATTTTGTTGAGAAATGCTCCCTCTATTCTCACTTTGCTGAGTGTTTTTATCATAAATGTGTGCTGTACCTTATGAAATGATTTGTCTGCATGTATTGATATAATCGTGTGACTTTTATCTTTGCTTTTGTTTATGTGATGTATTACATTTACTGATTTGCAAATATTGCACTATCCTTGCATCCCCGGGATGAAATCCACTTGGTCCTTGTGTATGACCTTTTTAATATATTGGTGGATGCAGTTTGCCAATATTTCATGGAGGATTTCAGTGTCTATGTTCATCAGTGATATTGGCCTGAAGTTTTCTTTCTTTGTTGTGTCTTTATCTGGTTTTGGGCTTAGCATGATGCTGACTTCATAATAAGAATTGTGGAGTCTTCCATCATTTAGGATTTTTTGGAATAGTCTGTAAAAGATAGGGGTAAGCTCTTTCTTAAATGCTTTGTAGAATTCTCCTGTGAAACCATCTGGTCCAGGGCTTTTATCTGTCCGAAGTTTTTTGATTACTGTTTCAATTTCATCTGCTGTTATTGGTCTGTTCAGGCTTTCTGCTTCTTCCTCATTTAGTTTTGGAAGATTATATTTTCTAGAAATTTGTTTATTTCACCTAGGTTTCCAAATTTCTTGGCATACAGTTCTTCATAGTAATTTCTTACAATCCTTTGTATTTCTGTGGTGTCAGTTGTAATCTCTCCTCTTTCATTTCTGATTGTGTTTATTTGGGTCCTCTCTCTTATTTTTCTTGATGAGCCTGCTTAAATGTTTGTCAATGTTGTTTATCTTTTCAAAGAACCAGTTCCTGGATTCATTGATCCTTAGAATTGTGCTTTTAGTCTCTATGTCATTTAATTCTGCTCTGATCTTGGTTATTTCCTTCCTTCTACTTACTCTGAGCTGTCTTTACTCTTGCTTCTCAAGTTCTTATAGGCATAGGGTTAGGTGATTTGTTTCAAACGTTTCTTTTTTTCTTTTCTTTTCTTTTCTTTTTTTAGGTAGTCTGTATTGCTATGAACTTCCCTCTCAGGACTCCCTTTGCTGTGTCCCATAAGTTTTGCATTATAGTCAGTTCATTTTCATTTGTTTCCAGAGACTTTTTGATTTTTTCCCTAATCTCATTCCTGGCCTTTTCATCATTTAATAGCATGCTATTCAATCCCCATGATTTTGAGTGTTTTGGGTTCTTTGGGGGGTGTTGATTTCTAGTTTCAGTCCCTTGTGGTCAGAGAAAACACTTTATATGATTTCGATTTTGTTGAGTTTGTGGAAGCTTGTTTTTTGTCTTATCATGTGGTCTATCTTTGAAAATGTTCCATGTGCATTTGAAAAGAATGTGTGTTTTGCTTCGTTGGGATGAAAGGCTCTATATATATATCAGTTAAATCCATTTCATCTAGGGTGTTGTTCAATGCCACAATATCTTTGTTAATATTTTGTTTGGAAGATCTGTTCATTTTTGACAGTGGGGTGTTAAAATCCCCTACTGTAATTGTGTTGCTGTCAGTGTCTTTCTTGAAGTGCTCTAAGATTTTCTTTATGTATTTGGGGACTCCTTTGTTTTGTGCATATATATTTACAATGTTTATGTCTTCTTGGTGGTTTCTTTTCTTGAGTAATATGAAGTGACCTCTGTGCTCATTTTATGCATATTTTTGAAGTCTATTTTGTACAATATAAATATTTTTACCCTGGGATTTGTTTCCTGTACACTTGTTTGGAATATATGTTTCCAACCTTCCCTTTCAGTCTGCATAGGTCTTTTGTCCTGAAGTGGGTCTCTTGTAGGCAGCAAATGTGTGGGCCATGCTTTCTTATCTATTCTGCTATGCTTTGTCTTTTGATGGAGACTTTAATCCATTTATGTTTCAGGTTGTTTGTGATAGGTACTTATTGATTGCCATTTTTTTTGTACCTGTGTTCCTTTCTCTTTCACTGTTTTTCATTCAGTTCTTATAGTAGACCCTTTAGCATCTCTTGCAGTGTTGGTTTGGAGGTGGTATATCCTTTGAGGCTTCTTTTTTTCTGGGAAACTCCTTATTTGTCCTTCCATTTTAATTGAGAGCCTTGCTGGATAAAGTAGTCTTGTTTACAGACCTCTGGTTCCCTTTACTTGGAATATTTCTTGTCATTCCCTTCTGGCTTGGTGTGTTTGCATTGAGAAGTCAGAAGATAGTCTTATCTGTACTCCCTTGTACTTTAGTTCCTGTTTTTCCCTTCTGCCTTTAAGATTCTCTCTTTGTCTTGGAATTTTGCCATTTTAATGATAATGTGTCTTTAAGTGGGCTTCTTTGGTTTTCTCTTGACTGTGACTGTCTGTCTTCACTGGATTTGTGTGACTTTTTTTCTGATCAAATTAGAGAAGTTTTCCATCATTACTTTTTCAAACAGATTTTCTATTTCTTGCTCTTCTTCTTCTTTTTCTGGTATCCCTATTGTATGGATATTATTATGTTTCATGTTGTTTTTCATTTCCTTTAACCTCTCTTTGTTCTTTCTGAGCCTCTTCTCCATTTCTTTCCTTTTTTGTTTGTTTTTTTCCCTACCTCGTCCTCCAGCTCAGTGATCAAATCCTCTGCTTCACTGAGCCTGCTTTTGATTCCTTCTACTTTGTTCTTTAGTTCAGAAATTGTATTTTTCATTTCCTCTTGCCCCTTGTTGATAGTTTTTATTTCTTTTTTCATGTTGATATAGATTGCAGTGAGTTCATTGTAGTTTCCCTGTAGTTTTTTGTAATTCTCTGTGAGCTCATTGAGTTTCCTTATAACCATTCCTTTGAACTCAATATTTGATAGTTGAGTTGCCTTTATTTTATTTAGCATTCTTTCTGAGGCTTCCTCCTTTCCTTTCATTTGGGGATTGTTTCTTTGTCTTCCCTTTGTTTATAAGACTCTTCTTGTAAGTCTTTCCTTTTAAGTTGATCTTTTTTGACTCCCTGTGTTTATTATGTTAACTTCTTGGGTAGAAGTCCTGTGAGATTCAGTGCTGCAGTCTCCTTGATCTTCTGAGCTCACTGGTCTTGGGATGTCATTCATGTTGTCTCTCTGTATGTCTTTGGGTTTTGATTGTTTTTGTGTCCTTCTTTGGTGGGTCCTTCCCTGCACCTGGTTAACTGAGGGTCACTCTGTCTACCATGTCTTATATTCTGTTGTGCAGGTGTGGGCAGGTTGTGTTGAAGCTGGTTCTTCCGTGTGTACAAAGTTTTGAGGATTCTCTCTTTCTCTTGTTCAGTTGTTTATTCTGAGGAATTTCTCCACCATTTAGTTGTATTTCCAGATAGGTCCTGGATTGAGTTACTGTGGTTTCCCCTCCCTCCTTCACCTTCTCCTGTGGTTATCTGTTGATGATTTCTTTTTTGTGGGTTTCCTCTTCCGGCAAATATCCTGGTGTTCACAGCTTCCACCTACTTAAAAAAAGAAAAAAAGCCTCATGGTGGATTCAAACCAGCCAAGCCACTTCTGCTTTTTCTTCCTGGCTGCAAAAGGCTGAGGGGGAATTGATTGTGCTTTTCTCCCTTCCTGTGCTGCACTCTTCACAGTTGTCCAGCCTCCAGCCCAGTTCCTCAGTGTGCTGCTAGGTTCCCATTGCCCTTCTGCACCCAGCCCAGGCCTACAGTCCACCAGTTGCTCTGTCCTGGAGGCGCACCAATTAGGGACAATTCACACACCATCGTCTCAATCTTTGCTGTCCTAGATGCTAGGGAATCTCTTCCCTTTCAGGCTAGTTCAGCCTCCCCACTGAGTTAAGTCTTTCTGGGGATTGCTGACTCCCTGAGCCCGGCAGTTCCCCTCTGCAGGGCATCTCTGCCTCCCTCTTAAGGTGCCAGTAAGCCCTGCAGGGCAGGGGCGTTGCCACGGCTGCAGCTGCAGAGGCAGATGTGTGCCTCATCTATTGCTTCCCCCAGGTTGCAGTGGCTGGGTTTGTGGTGCCTCTTGGTGGCAGAGTGAGGCACACTATGTCCTGGGCCTGAGGGTGTGGTGGGATGGTCAGTTGCAGGTCCTGCAGGGTCAGGCATGCTTCCTCCCAGTGCTGCACTCAACCTCCTCTACTGGGGCTGGATTGGCAGCCACCAGTCCCAAAGGTTTGGGTGCGCACTCTCCCTGGGTCTTCTGGTGTGGGTGCAGGGCCTTCCATGCCACCACCAGAGTGCTGAACAGCTTAGCAGGGGTAGGAGTGCTGGAGGCCAGTGTAGCTGCTGCAGGATAATTCCCCAAACAGCTGCTAGTGCATCTTTTTTTACTTTTTCTTTTTGAAAAATTCCTCCTGCTCAAGCCTGCCACTCCATACAAAGAGCTGGCCTCTCACACGGACCAACTGTCCAACCATACCGGGAACTATCCAGGTCAAGGCCCATCACAGCCCAACTCTCCCCACAGTCTCAGGAGCTGGCATCCACACTCTCAGTGGGGGCACACAGCCCCCATGTGTTTGCCACTTCATCCTTATCCTCCCCTTGTGATTTCAAGCACCAGGTCTCTCCCGATGCTGCTCAAACTTTGTTTGTCAAGGGAGGGAGCCATTGACCTTCCTCTCTTCCCAAAACACTGCAGGAGACCCAGTGGGCACCAAGCCTGGGGTTGCAGTCATCCTGGTCCCTGCGCTGGACCCAGAGACCTTATTTTCCTGCAGCACTCTCCTCAGTGTCTGATTTTTCAATGTCCACTACAATTTTTGCTCTCCAATTTTCATATATGCTGGGGTACTGTTGGCTGATTGCTCTGTGCCTCAGAAGATCGGCTAGGTGTTTCACCCACATGCAGGGTGAAGTGGACTCTGCTCCCACCTATCTTGATGCCATGTTCCCCCTGATTACTAGTGTTTCAAACTGTGCATCTAATAGGGTGGCTATCTGTTCCTCATTTAGTTGAACTTTTTCTGGATTTTTAAAAAATTTTATTTATGTTATTTTTAGAGAGGAGACGGGAAGGAGAAAGAGTGGGAGAGAACATCAATTTGCGGTTGCCTCTCACGTGTCCCCTACTGGGGACCTGGCCTACAACCCAGGCATGTGCCCTGACTGGGAATCGAGCCGGTGACCCTTTGCTTCACAGGCCCGTGCTCAATTCACTGAGCTACACCAGCCAGGGCTTTTTCTGGATTTTTGATCTGTTCTTTCATTTGTGCCATTTTTTTTTTGTTTCCTCACACTTGTTACATAGTCAGGTGCGGGGCCTTAGTATTTGCACTGTATGTGGGGGAGGTGTCCAAGGGAACAATGCCACTTGCTGGGCTCTGGGCCGGCTTTCAGTCACTTCCTCTACTACCCACAAGCAAATTGGGCCCTTCTGGTGCTCATTCCTATGTGGTTGGTTTTGTGTACATTCTAGGACCCTGTAGATATCTCCAATGAACTCTCCTGTGATGCTGGGGGTTTCTCCCACCACCACAACCCCCACAGGTTTATTCAGTCAGAGTTTTTGAGGTTTTATTTTACTGCACTGGAACCCTGGGTTATGTGGTCTGTGTTGCTCCCCAGTTGTTCTTCCTGGTTTATCCACATGCAAATGTGGAACCTCCCAATCCACAGCTGTTTCCTTGCCCACCCCAGTCCTCACTGCATTGTCATGAGTCCTCTCTGCCCAGCTACCCATCTCTTCCCCTCCTACTAGTCTGGATGTATGTTTCTTTGTTAACTCCTTGGTTGTCAGACTTCTGTACAGTTTGATATTCTGGCAGTTCTGTTTTTTTTTTTTTAATTTCTAAATTTGTTGTTCTTCTTTTGGTGGTGCAAGGAGGCACAGTGCATCTACCTACACCTCCATCTTGGCCAGAAGTTGGTCATTAGTGACATTTTAAGTCAATATTTTTTCAATAACTTTCACAAATTTTCTTTTTCTGTTCTTTTTCTGATACCCCTTGATGCAAATGTTGTTGAACTTGATGGTTTCCTTAAATTATTTTAATTTTTATAATTATTTTTATAGTTTTTATGTTTTCATTGGCTGTTTTTTTGCTATCTTGTCCTTTAAATCACTGATTTGTTCTTGTACTTTATATAATCTTACGTTGATTTCTTTTAGTGCATTTTTTATTTCAGTTACTATATTTTTATTATTTACCATTTGTTTTTATGGTTTCTGTGTCCTTTTTATACTTAGTATGCCTTTATTTATGTTCATACTATGTTCCTTGAACATAATGAGTGTTTTGACCTCTGTATCTGGGAGATTGCTGTCTTCCATTTTATTTATTTCCTTTTCTGTTTTTTTCCCTGTAGTTTCATTTGGGATACATTTCTTTGTCTCTTCATTTTTGCTATCTTTGTATGTTTTTATACAGTTTGTAGATATGCTATGTCAGTTCTATCATTTTTTAAAGATTTTATTTATTTATTTTTAGAGTGAGGGAGGAAAACATAAATGAATGGTTGCTTCTCAAGCACCCTCTACTGGGTATCTGGCCTGAAACCCAGGCATATGCCAAGATTTGGAATTGAACCAGTTGATCCCTTGGTTTTTCAGGCTGGCATTCAATCCACTGAGCCACACAAGTGAGGGCTCTATCATTTTTTTAAAAGTTGTCCTAATGTAATAGGGGTCCTGTGGAATCCAGTGTAAAATCTCCTGATCACTAGATCCATGTGCTTTAGGAGCATCCCTGGTGTAGGCTGTATATGCCCTCCTGTTGTAGTTGAGTCCTGATTGCTCTTGGCATATCAGTGGTTGGGATTGACCCTAAGGCTGAATGGCTATAAGAATTGGCCATAGTATGTAGTGTATGAACTGCTGTGTAGGGGCTGATTCCACAGGAAAAAAATTAGCCCTGGTGCTTCTGGTGCCTGCTGAAACAACCCTTTGTGTGTGCCACTTGTGGAGGTAATTGAACACTGCTATGTTGTGTTTTGAAGCTGACCACCAGGTGTTTTGGTTTTGAGGCTTCTTGGGAGTGGCTCCAGTGCAGGACAATTTCAATCCCCACCTGTGACTGATCTGCAGCGCTACCTGGTAGGAGCCACGAAGCTATTTGGTTTTGGTAGGTCTCTGTGATAGACCTAGAGGTGTTTTGGAGAATCTATTTTTGAATCAAGGCTGGCTATTACCAGCGTTGGGTTTGGAACAGCTTAGCAAAATGCACAAGGCATCCCAAGGCTTTCCACTGCTTCTGACTGCCTATAATGCTCAGCAATTAAAAGATCCTTCGACATTATGTGAGCTTGTTGAGGTGAGGTCTTGGGGATTAAGAAGGGTGAAAAAAGTGTTGTTCTCTAGGTTCATGCCCATTTAGATTTTGCATCAGTAATGAACATGAATCCATTCAGCAAAAAGCATATGGCATACTGAGGCTAGGAGCTGCCTGCCCAAGACCTAATGATCTTTGAGATTTTTTAAAGACTGAAACACAGGCCAAGACTGGCTGCCCACTATATTAAATAGCTTCTGGTGGTGTATGAGTTGGGTGGGTAGGGTGGAGGGAGTGGAGCTCACCAGGTTAATGCAGATTCAGATTTGGCCCACTGGAAGCTCAACATAAGAAAGGTGGAGCCTACCTGTTGGCTGTGTGAAAGGAAGACTCAACTCAGGCAGAACGGCAGTTGTCCTTCTAGTCCTTGCCTTAAAGTCACATAACTCAGTTTTCCTTGTATATTTCTGTTACCTGCCAAGCCTCTGTCCCTCTACCCAAGCCATAGGGTGAGTGCCTGTGAGTGAGAAAGTTTGTGAATAGGCCCTTTAAGAGGACCTTAAGGGTTTTTAGCAGCCTTCTGTCTCACCTTAACAGATACTATCCTTAACGATTTTCACAACTAGATGTTATGGGTGCTCTTTTCCTGGCACTAGTGTTCTGAGCTGGGGAGCCCAGTGTGGAGTTGGGTACCCGCACTCCTAATGGGAGATCTCTGCAGTTGAGATATCTCTCCCAATTTTCTACCACCACATGTGGGTGTGGGGCCATCCCATTTATTATTTCTTATTGATGTATTATCCCTTTTATAATTATAAAATATTTATATTTGTCTTTTGTTAAATTTTTGTCTTGAAATCATTTTTGTCAAATATAAGTATGGCTACACCCACTTTGCTCTGGATGCCATTTTCTTCTAATATCATTTTCTATTTCTTTTATTTGACTCTGTTTATTCTTGCAACTGAGGTGTGTTTCCTGAAGCCAGCATATGCTTGTATTTTCTTTTTTCTCCCAACTTATCAGCCCTTTAGTAGGTGAGATCAGTCCATTAACATTTAAGGTGATTATTGATATATCAGAATTTCCTATAGCCATTTTAAATCTGGTTTTCTGGTAACTGTGCTCTCCAGTGTTTCTTTACCATTGTGTTTCTCTGTGTGTTGATTTAATTTGGTGGTATACTATGAAGTTTTTTTTCTATTTTTTCTTATACATTTTTTGTTCTACATGTATTTTTGTGGTATTGAGTTTATATAAGAGAAAGTTTCATATATACTGTAGTCTTCTTTTCTTCTGATTGCATCTTATCTCTAGTCACTTGTGCAAGTTGAGTCCCTTTCTCTTTCTTCCCTGCTTTGATTTTGGATCAAAATTTTCCCTTTTTTATTTTTAATGTAATTCTTATTTTGTGTTTTTCACTACCAATTAGTCCCCTTATTATACACCTCTCCCCCAAGCCATCACCACACTGTTGTCCAAGTCCAGAGTCCTTTCTCCTTTTTGCCCAATCCCTCCACCTCACCCCACCCCCACGAGCTGTCATCCTGCTTTCTATGAATCTGTCCCCATTTGCCTTGTTAGTTCAGTTTTTTTCATTGGATTCCACATATGAGTAAAATCATATGGTATTTGTCTTTCTTTCACTGGCTTATTTCACTTAGCACAATGCCCATCCATGTTATCACAAAAGGTAGCTTTTCCTTTTTTTTAGGAGGAGTAGCATTCCATTGTGTAAATGTCCCACAGTTGTTTCATCCACTCATCTACTGATGGATACTTGGACTGCTTCTATATCTTCATGATTATAAATAACACTGAAATGAAGATAAGAGTGCTTATGTTCCTTCAAATTAGTGTTTTGGGTTCCTTTGGATATACTACCAGAAGTGAGATCACTGGGTCAAAAGGCAGGTCCACTTTTAATTTTTTGAGGTATCTCCATACTGCTTTCCACAATGGCTGCAACAGTCTTCATTCCAACCAGTGCAAAAGGGTTCCCCTTACTTCACATCCTCACTAGCACTTGTTGCTTGTTGATTGATGATGGCAATCTGACAGGTGTGAGATATCTCATTGTGGTTTTAATTTGCATTTATCTGATGATTAGTGATGTTAAGCATCTTTTTATATGTCCATTGGTCATCTGTATGCCCTCTTTGGAGAAATGTCTATTCTGGACCTTTGCCCATTTTTAAAATTGTGTTGTTTGTGTTTTTTGGTGTTGAGTTTTGTATGTTCTTTATAAATTTTGCATATTAACTGTTGGGAACCACTCTGCCTGATTTCAGGAGTTGTAATTGCCCCCCATGGCTAAGGCTGAGTGAGTGACCTCTGGACTGTGAGCCACTAAGGAGACAAAGCTTATCTCCCTGGCAGGAACGCTGCTTCTGCTTCATCCATCTCTGGCCCCCAATGTGTGGTCATTTAGTCAATGACAGGTAAGACCCCTCAGAGGGGGGCAACCTAAGCCAGACATGATCACTTGGTAGGCCCTCAAGGAAGGACTCAGGGGCTGCAGCAAAGAGGGGGTGATGGACCCTCACTCCCTGGCTGTTCTGGCATAGCCTTAGTCCCCATTTCTCATCTGGGAGAAGCACTTTCTGGCTCTAATCCACTTAAGCCTAAAAACATAGACTGGGGGGTGGTGCAGCCCTCTGCCAGCTAGAGCGGGTTCCAGGGTGATCAGGCATAAGAAAGAATTTGCAAAGTCCTGTGAAGTCTGCTTTGCTAAGAGTGCTCCCATTCATATGATAAGGGTCCGAGCAGGAAATGAGTATGTCTCCCAAAGTTTTTGCGACCCCTTTACCTGACAGACACTGACTCAGATTAAGCCCTCAGATTTCTTTGAAATGTTATCTGTTGTTTGATTCTTGCTACCTGACATTGACTGATGAGCTTTACCTGTATTCCTGTGTGTTACCAACATAATAAAAAGCCATTGAGGAAGGGGCTCTTGGTACTTCTTCTTTGAGAGATTGACCACCTCTCTTCCCCAAGAAAATCATGTCTTGGTAGTTTTATTTTCATCGTGGTAGACGGGGGGACTTGCGTGCAATGTTCCCCCACAATTAACCCCTTAGCTGATGTATTGACAGATGTGTTCTCTCATTCTGTGGGTTGTCTTTTTATTTTGTTGATGATTCCCTTGCTGTGCAAAAATTTTTAGTTTGGTGTTATACCATTTTATTTATTATTTATTTTGTTTCCCTTGCCTGGGGAGATATATCTGATAAAATATTGCTATGAGCAATGTCTGAGATTGTGCTGCCTGTGCTTTCTTATACAATTTTTATGGGTTTTGGTCTAACATTTAAATCTTTGATTCATTTTGAATTCATTCTTGTGTGTGGTGGAAGAATGTGATCTAGTTTAATTTTCCTGCACATATCTGTCCAATTTTTCCAACACTATTTATTGAATAAACTATCTTTAGCCCATTGTATGTGCTTGCTTCCTCTGTCAAACATTAACTGACTATAGAGGTGTGGGTTTATTTCTGGGCTGTCTATTCTGTTCCATTGGTCTATGTGTCTGTTTTTATTTCAGTCCCATGCTATTTTGGACTATGGTCTTACAGTGTAGTTTGATATTCGGTAGTGAGATTACTCCAACTTTGTTCTATTTAAGGATTTCTGTTGCTATGCACAGATTTTGTGGTTCCATATAATTTTTTAAAATATTTGTTCTAGTTCTGTGAAAGTTCCCCTTTTTATGATGTAAGCTCATTTTCAAATTTCATTAGTCATTGTTTTCTTTTTTAATGTTTTTACTTCCTTTCACTTTTATATTACATTTAAATGTTTGATACCCTATTCCAGGTATCAAGAATACCCAAATGGAGCAAGGGTTGAAGTTTTCTGCTTCTCTTTGTCCATTAGCTATCTTGCTTTTAGTTTTGTATCTTTTTTGTCCTTTTGTTTTGGGTAGAAGAACACCCTTCACTATTTTCTGTAATGTTGCTCTTATGGTGATAATTTCCCTCAGCTCTGTATTAATGGAAAACTCTTTGGGTACCTTATTCTTGCCTGATGATTTCTCTTCTTAAATAATTTGTTTCCACTTTCTCCTAATTTTTTGGATTTTTGCTAAAAAATACAGTGATGATCTAAAAGACTTTCTTTATGGATTACCATCTCTTTCTAGTTGTCTGGAAAATTGATTCATGTTAAATTTTGACAATGTTAATGAAATGTGCCTTGGATGTATTTTTGGATTGGTATAATTAAGTGTTCTTTTAACTTCTTGTATTTGAGAATCCAATTCTTTACATCATTTTGGGAATTTTTAACAATTATATGTTTGAATAATCTCTCTGTTCCCTTATCCTGCATTTGCTTTGGGGTACATTAATTATTGCTACTTATAATGAAATCAGATAGTCCTGTGGAGTTCTTCAATTTTTTTAATTTTCAATTTTCTCTCTTCTTTCACATGATTCATTTCTAGATTTCTATATTCTATGTATTCCCTCCATCTGGTGTGCTCTATTTCATAATAGCCTAGATCATGGTAATCTTTTTATTGTGTAATTCAGTTCCAAAAGTTTTGTTTGGATCTTTCTTTCTTTCTTTCTTTCTTTCTTTCTTTCTTTCTTTCTTTCTTTCTTTTTTTTTGTATGAATCTATTTGGGGAAGTACTTTTTTGTTTACTCTATTTCACGGTTTCTTTAATTATCATTCTCAGTTTTTTTGTATCTTGTTAAGTTTTGTCAGAACTGTGATCATGAATCGTCTGTCATTTAAATAAAATATTTCCACGCCTACAAATTTACTTTCTGGAAAATAAAAAAAAAAAAAAATTGAACCTCCCTGCTGTCCTGGTTATTCATTGTGCCTGATTGACTATTTCTCCGCCTGGTCATTTGTGGGGATAAAAGCTCCTTTTTAAAAAAATACGTTTTTGTTGTTATTCTCTTACCATTGTCCCAATGTCACCCCATTGTTCTACCCTGTTCCCCCAACACACTCCCACAATCAATCCCCACCCATGATCCATGTCCATGGGTCATTTATACTTGCTTTTTAATAAGGCCTTAGAGGCATGGAAACAAGGAACGAAATGACAGGGACAAAGTGGAGGGGGAAGGATATAAGAGAGTAAGTAAAAAAAAATTATACTTCGCTGTTTAGCGAAGTTGATGAGAGCTGTCTCTCTTTTTTTGTCCAGTAGGTGGTGCAAATGCACAAGTTTTCATTTTCTTTTTTTTTTAAATATATATTTTATTGATTATGCCATTACAGTTCTCCCATTTCCTTCCTTCATTCCCCTCCACCCTGCACACCCCCTTCCATTTAGTTCATGTCCATGTATCATAAGTTCTTTAGCTTCTACATTTCCCACACTACTCTTGCCCTCTCCCTGTCTATTTTCTCCCCACCGTCTATGCTACTTATCTCTTTTAATTGTACTGCCTTGCTTTCTCAGGTATTTGTGCAGCTGTATTGCATTAGCCTGGAACATGCTCTGTGTTCCACATAAGGTGAACATACTCTTAACAACCCATCAGACTCATTCTTGGATCCCCACTCCAGTGGATTGGAAGTTGTGGGCAATGTGTCCCTTTTGCGCTTCTAGTGCTGCCTTGCTGTAGCCAGAAGCTGCTGCAGGGCTGCTCTGAGTAGACCCAGCTGCGTGGTGATGGATAGGGGATGAATAGGTTGGGGAAAACAATATTGCACATGTATAGTTGTGCTCTTCCTTGAGGGTTTGTTTGTTACTTAATTGATTAACTTGTTTTCTTGTGGGTTTAGGCACCATGAATACAGATTCCTTTGTTTCAAAAGTGATTTGTTCATTTTCTTTTAAGCACTTTTGCAATCAGCCAAAAGAGAGTATTATTGTGTGATGGGCCACAGAGGTACAGGGTAGGAAGATTCTTTGTCTGGAAAATTCTATATTGATTATAGGTGGGCTTTGGAGTGCTGCAATTACTTTGCATGGTTTCTCTGCCCTTGATCAAAGGCTCAGACTCATTGTAAGCCTGGCCCATTTGCTGTCTCTGCCCCTCTGGTCTCAACTGCCCAATGGGAAATACAACCTAGTCTTTAACAGCTATCATCTGTTGTGGCATCAGAAAGCAAGCACCAATGTCTGGCTTCTGTCTCTATTATTCTCCCTCCCTATCCCATATACATTGTTTGCTCAGATATACCCATTTTTTAATGTATCTGTATGATGTGTCAGACATAAAGGAATGGGCAAACATAGGTTTACAGTAGCGAGTAATTGAAACACAGAGTTTATTCTTGTATTATTTATTTATTATTATATTATTTGTTTGTATTATTTTTATTTGTCATTATTATGGTTATTATTTCATAACATTATTTGTGATTTATTTTTAAGGTAATGGCTGATAATTTAACAAGGAAAGAAATTTGAAGGTCCTCATGCTGCTATGTTGCTGATGTCCCTTTATTTTTTTTATGTCGTGTATCACATTTTTTGATTTGCAGATATTGAACCAACATTGCATGCTGCATAAAATCCCACTTGATCATAATATACGATTTTTAAAATGCATTGCTGTAATCAATTTGCTCATATTTTTTTGATGTTTTAACTTCTATGTTCATCAGTGATATTGGTCTATATATTTTTTTTGTTATTATTGTTTTGCAGTATCTTGGTTTGGTTTGGAATTGGTTTAATGGTGGACTTATAAATGAGTTTGGGATCCTTTTGTGCTCTTGAATTTTTTTAAACATTTGAGATAGATATTTTCAATTTATTTTAAGAGAAGGAGAGAGAGGGGGAGAGGAACATCAACGTGTGGGTGCCTCTCATACACCCTCTACTGGGGACCTGGCCTGCAACCCAGGCATGTGCCCTGACTGGGAATCGAACCAGCCACCCTTTGGTTCACAGGCCCACACTCAATCCCCTGAGCTACACCAGCCAGGGCAATAAAGATAGATGGTAATTCTTCTTTGAGTGATAAAATTCACCTGTGAAGTAATATGGTCCAAAACATTTTTGTTGTTGGGAATATTCTGATTACTGATTCAATTTTCTTAGTAGTATTCAGTGTGTTCACATTTTCTGTTTCTGATTGATTTAGTCTTAGAAGATTATATATTTCTAGAAATTTATCCATCTTACAAATTGTCCCATTTTTTGACATACAATTTTTCATAGTATTATCTTGTAATCACTTGTATTTCTATTAGTCGTCACTTCTCTTCCATTTTGATAATAAAATCAATAAAATACCCCAAAAGGCCACAGTATTCTTGAGAAAGAAGAGCAAAATTAGAGGTATCACAATACTTGATATCAAACTATACCACAAAGCCACTGTAATCAAAGTAGCCTGCTACTGACAATAGGACAGGCATTTAGATCAATGGAACATAACAGAGAGCACATAAATCAGCCCACACCTGTATAGTCAAGTTTTTTGTTTTTGCTGTTCTTATTGGGTGTTTTCTGCTATGTTGTCTTTTATTCTCTGGTACATCATGTCTGCTGTTGATATTATCTAATGTATATTTTTTAGCAATTGTATTTTTTATTTCTGATTGATTTTTAATGGTTTTTACCTCTTTGTCTAAATTCTAAGTTTATCTGTTCTTTCACTAAGTTAACCGAGCATCTTTATAACCAGTGTTTTGAACTCTATCTGGTAGAATGTTTGCCTCCATTTTGTTTGGTACTTTTTCTGGAGTTTTGATCTCTTCTTCCATATGGGACATGTTTCTTTGTCTCCTCATTTTTGCTGACTCCCTGTGCTTGTTTATATATATTAGGTAGATCTGTTATATTTCCAAATCTTAGCATGGTGACCATATATAGTAGGTTTCTGTGGTTTTAGTGACACAGCATCCCTGGTCACCTGATACATGTGCTTCAGGGTGTTCCTTGTGTGGGTTGTGTGTGCCTTTATATTGTCATTAAGCCTGGGTTGCCATTGATACTTCAGTGGGTATGATTCACATGCAGGCTAATTGGCTGTAGGGACTGGTTTTGATTACAGAAAATAAGCTGTTGTCGAGGGATGGGAACTAACATTTTGGCAACAAAATTCTTTAGTTGAAGCTCTGGTGCCTGCTAAGTCCGCATTTTGGTTGTGTCTTTGTGGAGCTGATTGGTGGCTTTCTGTTGTGGTCTGAATCTGACCACCACGTATATTGATTCTGAAGTCTCTCTTAGGCGAGGTTCCAGTGCAGGCCAAAGTCAATGGTTGCCTGTGGCATGCTCAGACCACCTGAGGAGGTAAAACATTATCTGCTGTGCTGAGTTTGGAAGCACCTGGGATAATTTAAGTTACAAACATAGGCTGGCTGTCATTAGGCTTGGAACTATTTAGCATGAGGTACAGGGCACATCAATGTCTGCCACTGCTTATTTCATGATTGTGGAATTTTGAGAGATTTTACAAGTCTGCAGCATGAGCAGAGGCCAACCACTAACACAGGTTCTGGCCTGTACCTAAATTACATCAGTCTGGGTTTCAGGGATTCAAGGGGAGGCAGGCAGGTTAGCTCTTTTGATGTAGACTCATATTTAGTGCCTGACAGGGTATGATAAATGGGTTGGGGGGTGGCCTTAACAAAAGGACGATGGTACCTGGTAGCAGCTAATCATGTGCATGTTGCTGGGGTGGGGAAGGATTCAACAAAAGAATAATAGTGCTGTTTGCCAGTACCTCTGTCCAGGAAAGAGCTGACCCTTCATCCCATGCCCTGAAATCACACAATTAATTTCCTGCCCTTTTGTCTTATTGCTTTCTGGGCAGTTATCCCTTTGCTGGAGCTTAGGGCTCAAGTGAGTCTGTGTTGTAGGCCCTTGGTCTTACATGGAACAACTTTTCACAGCCAGATGTGGTGATCCCTCTTTCCGTAACTGATGCTGTAAGCTTGGGTGCCTGGTGTTGGGCTTGGACGCCTGTGCCTCACGTGTAACATCCACAGCTAAGCTACTCTTCACAATTCTTCGTCACCACAAATGAGTGTTGGAGCAGTCAATGTGGCTTTTTACATGCTTAGTTATGAGTTGTTTTCAGGTGATTCTCTAGGGTGATTATTTAGAAGATTTTTATAAAAAACAAACATCAATTATTTGATTAAACTAGCATATAGTTCATATAGTGAAATTAGCATTGTTTTTGTCTTATTTTCCTGTATAATTACTTAATTTTCTACCATGTTTCAAATGTGGCCAATACATAGTTTTTGTTTAGTTTTTTGGGGTTTCCTTTTAACCACATTAGAAAGATTTAATACATTGCAATCAATAGTCTTATCTTATTAGTGTAAAGATAACCATCTTTGACCAATGGGAGCCTCTTGAAGTTAGTTTCCAAGTGCTTTGACTCAAACTTAGCAATCTAATAACTTCATTGAATTTTGGCATATTAAGATGTTTTGGGTTCAATCTGCACATCTTTTGCCATCAATATAGAATTAGTAATTTTTCCAAAAAGTTCTGGTTTATTTTTGTAAGAAAAATGAACACAGTTTGGATCCTAAGGATACTCATTATAATTGGATTATACCACACTTAAATATGTTATATGGATTCTCACTCCTTAATTTCATCTCCCCTTTTAGCCACAAATTTTGGAAATGTTTGTAACATTTAGAATACTTTCTTTAATTATGTTTTTTTTCTATAAATAATTGTATAATGTAGACTGAGATCTAGCAGGGTGCCCGTAGTTCTGAATTGTGATTATTTTTATAAAATGGAATACAATTGTTTTTGACTTCATGTCAATATGGCACACAAAGAAAACATTGTGGTTGCCTTTTCTCACAACTACATCAAAATTACAATGAAATTGTAGAACAGTTATCATCCTGAAGACTAACTGAACAGGAGTACTGTATCTAAGAATATGAAGAAGCCCACTGAGAATGGTAGGAGGAGAAGAGACACAGAATGGGCAGGTCATGCACTCGCACTGTGATGATTAAGAATAATGAGGGCTGTGGAAGTATTCCCTTAGAAGTGAGGCATCTCATCATCACACCAGGCTCCGAAACTCAGGGCTAACATGTCAGGAATAGGAGTCCCATATAATCTCACTGTGCAAACCAGTGGAGATTGTGTCAAAGTGAGACAGAAGGCTGCTGGAGACCTATGCACTACAGGACTTAAAGGATATATGCATAGGGTCACTCACATACTTATTTGCTCTGAGCTGTAGCACAGAGGCAACAGCTCAAAAAGCATCAATGACATGTAGGGAGAAACAAATTCACTAGGTTCTGGTGAGAACATGAAACAGATGTCAGGGCAACTCTCTCTCTCTTTGGTAATAAAAGTATTGGCAAACACCACTTTTCTTCTGTTGATTCATTCCTACCCCTACCCAGCCAAACCACTATAGTCTGGCCACAAATCTGAGCTCTCCATTAACCTGGTTAATATTTTTGCCCCTCCCTCATGATTCATTGAAACCCCACCTAACCCAAATTTTGTGCCTGATGAAACCTCTTTCAGCAGCCGCTCCACACAAGCAACCAAACTCAGCTTATGCAGTGAACTTTTCTAAAAATCTCTCACTAGTCCACAAACCCAAAACACTAAGTCTCTGCCTTTGTGTGCCCTTGAACCTCTTGCTAAATTACCCCAATATGGCATGAGGGATGATTTGTCTTAACTTGCACTGTAACTTTTATCAGATAACCCTTACCATATATAAGCAGCAGCCAGCCTTGGGTAAGAACATAGCTTCAATTAAGTAAGCGGACACAAATGTGGCACAAGTGGCAACTGGCCTTAGGTCACTTCATAGTACCTACCTAAGTGTCCCAAGAATAACATCAGTGACAGCCAGCCACAGGTCACAGAATAGCCTTTTCCAAGTACCTCCAAGCCTAGCAAAAGTGACAAACCACTACAGATCACTTTGTAGTTTCTACCTGTTGCCTACAATCTGGGCATAAACAGTGGTTGACATTGATATTCACCAGAACACTTCCAAAGGATCTATAAGAGAGAAACACTGAGGTATGCTTCAGACCACACCATGGAATCACCCAACCAGCTCTACAAATGACAAAACTGATAGGAAGACTTGGTTGGCACTGGAGCCTCACTAAAGCAACTCATACTCTATGGAGTCAGCTCTGCATAAAAGCTGATTTACTACAATAATAGCCAGTCCTCATTGCCAGTCAGCTTGAGAGTCAATCCAACTGACTGACATGCCAGTAGCAATCAGGGATCAACTAAAATAGGAGAATACATACAACCCACAAAGGGGACATACCTAAAGCACCTGTTTCAGGTTACCAGGGACACTGTGCCACTAGATTCCAAAGGACAACGACTATATAAAACAACTACGTGAAGACTGGGAGACATTTTATTTCTACCTAATATGTAGAAACAAACAAAGGGAGGCAGCCAAAATGAGGAGACAATAAAGCATCTGCAATTTTTTTAAAGGACAAAAATACAGGGGAAAAATCCCAAATAAAATGGAGGAAAACAATTTACTAAATGAAGAGTTCAAAGGTGACCTCATTGAGAATTTACACAATGACATAGGAAACACCAAAATGGAGATAGAAAACATAAAAAAAGAACCAATCAGGCCCTGGCCGTGTATCTCAGTTGCTTACAACCTCATCCCTATATGTCAAGTTTGTGGGTTCAATTCCTAGTCAGAGCACATACAAGAATCAACCAATGAATGAATAAGTAAGTAGAAAAATAAATCTCCCAGTCTCTTTGCTTTCCTCTCTCCCTCTAAAAATTCAAAAGCAGAAATAAATAATACAATAATCACAATGAGGAGCATATTACGTAGAACCAATAGCTAATTAAGTGAAGCAGAGGGAAAAATCAACAATCTATAAGACAAGATAGCAAAAACACCCAATTGGAACAGGAAGAAGAGAAGATGAAAAGGAAGACAGAAGAAAAAGACAAGAAGAAGAAGAGAAAGAAGAAAAAGAAAAAGAAAGAAAGAAGAAAAGAGAGAGAGAAGAGAAGGAGAAGAAGAATTGAAAAAAAAATCAGGATATTTTAAGGGCTATCTGGGACAACATAAAGTGTAACAACATTTGCATCATAAGGGTACCAAAAGGAAAAAGAGATAAATCAATTAATTTGAAAATATATTTGAAAAAATAATGACACAAAACTTCCCTAACATGGCAGAAGAAATATACATACTAGTTCAAGAAGTGCGAAGTCCTAAATGAGATAAATCCAAAGATGCCCACACCATACAATTCATAATTAAAATTCAAAAGTTCAAGATAAGAAAAGAATCTTAAAAGCATCAAGAGAGAAGATGTTAACGATGCAACTCCCATAAGACTATCAGCTAATTTTTCAACAGAACCTTTACAGGAGAAGGATTTGGCATGAAATATTAAGTATGATGAAAGGAAAGGATCTACAACCAAGATTACTCTACCAAGTAAAACTACCATTTAGCATCAAAGAAGTAAAGAGTATCCCAGAAAAGAAAAAACTAAGGAATTTTGTCACCACTAAATTAGTATTCTAAGAAGTGCTGGAGGGTCTTTTTAAAGAAAGAAAGATAAGAAATATAAAATACAAAAGAAAATACAAAAGAAAAAATTTTCTGTTACAATAGAAAACTCTTGGTAAAGGCAATCAACTTATTATAAAACTAGTGCAAAGATTAAACAAAAAAGGAAAATAGTGTGTAGATGCAACAATTAATTAAGGAATACACACAAGCCACATGTATAAAAGAAGTAAAAAACAATGACAAAATCATTAATGTGAAGGGGAGAGTAAAAATGTAGTTATTTTAGACTGTGTTCAAACTTACTTAATTATCAACTTTAATGGACTTCTATAAATAACTCGGTGTATAGGAAGCACATGGTAACCCCAAATCAAAGATTGGTAAGAGACATATAGAATATAAAGAGATAAGAATCCAAGCATGACACTGGAGAAAGTCATCAACATACAAGAAGAGTAGAATTAAAAAAGAACAGAGAAGAACTACAAAAACAATAAGAAAACAATTAATAAGCCTGGTGATGAAAGACAAATACAACATGATCTCATGTATAAGTAGAACCTAATCAACAAAACAAGTGAGCAAAATATAATCAAAAACATGGAAATGAATAACAAGCTGACAGTAACCAGAAGGGATTAGGGGAGGGGAGTAACAGGGCAAAGGAGGAGAAGGGTCATCAATGAACATGTATAAACGACCCAGGGACTAAGAGAATCGGGGAAGGAGAAGATTGAATATGGGAGGTGGGGCTGGGTCGATAGGCTTGGGAAGAATAATGGGGGTGGGGAAGTGGGGACAATTATAATTGCACAACAACAAAAAATAAAAATAATGTAAAAAGAAAATAATAAAATTGCAATAACTATCTACCTATCAATAATTACTTTAAATGTAAATGCTAAATGCTCTAATCAAAGGACATACAGTGGCTAATGTATAAAAACAGAAAACCTATACACATGCTGACTTTAAGAGGCCCACTTCATATCAAAAGACACTCACACACTGTAAGTAAATAATGGTAAAAAAGGCACATCATTCAATTAGAAAAAAAGGCAGGGTAGAAATACCAATATGACACAAAATAGACTTACATCAAAATCTGAAACAAAAGAGAAATGAGGCATTTTATAATGATAAAGCAATCAATTCAGCAAGAGAATATACATTTTTGCAATAAATGTAAGAGCACATAGTATATGGAGTAAATATTGATGGATGTAAAAGAGATGAGCAGTAATACAATAATAGTAGCAAAGTTTAACATCTTCTTGTCAACCATGGATAAGTCATCCACACAGATAATCAACAAAGAAAGAGTAGTCTTAAATGACACATTAGACCAATGGATTTAATTGATACTTGCAAAACATTTTACCTCAAAGCAACTGTATATTCAATCTTTTCAAATGAATGTGAAACGTTTTTTAGAACAGACCACATGTTAGGACAGAAAACAAGTCTCAGTAAATTTAAGAAGATTGAAATCATATCACGCACATTCTCAGACCAAAATCATATAAACCTAGAAACTGATTACAAGAAGAAAACTGAAAAACATACACATGGAGGCTAAATAACATGGTATAAAAATGAATGAAAAAAAAACAGTGAAATCAAGAAAGACATTAAAAGATGCATTACAACATATGCATAAGGAACAAAACAACCAAAAATATATGATCCAAAGTGAAAGCAGTTTTAAGAGGAAACTTCATAGAAATATAGTGCTACCTCAAGAAACAAAATATCTCAAGTAAACAATTTAAGTTTACAATGAAAATAACTAGAAAAACAACAGAGACCAAGTGAATAAAAGAAATGAAGTAATAAAGGTAATAAATAAAATATATAAAGTCTAAAAATGATAATGATAATAATAAACTGCACAAGGTGAAAAATACAAAAGATCAATAAATCTAACAACTGGTTCTTTGAAAAAGTAAACACATTAATAAAAAATAATTTCTGGATTCTGCAATAGTTTTCTTTTTTAAATATATTTGATTGATTATGCTATTATAGTTGTCCCATTCCCCCTTTCATTCCCCTGCACTCTACATACCCTTTCTCACCCACATTCTTCCCTTTTAGTTTATGTCCATGTGTCATAAGTTCTTTAGTTTCTACATTTCCCATACTCTTCTTGCCCTCCCTCTGTCTATTTTCTATGTACCAGCTATGCTACTTATTCTCTGTAGCTTTTCACCCTCTTTCTGCCTCCCACTACTCTGTTGATAACCCTCCATGTGATCTCCATTTCTGTGGTTCTGTTCTAGCTGTTTGCTTGCTTATTTATTATTTATTTATTTATTTATTTATTATTTATTTATTTGTTTGTTTGTTTGTTTGTTTGTTTATTTATTTATTAGGTATGGTTGTTAATAATTGTGAGTTTGCTGTCATTTTACTGTACATGTATTTTATCTTCTTTTTCTTAGATAAATCTCTTTAACATTTCATTTAATAAGGGCTTGGTGATGATGAACTCCCTTAACTTGACCTTATCTGAGAAGCATTTTATCTGCCCTTCCATTCTAAATGAAAGCTTTGCTGGATAGAGCAATCTTGGATGTAGGTCCTTGCCTCTCAAGATGTGGAATACTTCTTTCCAGCCACTTCTTGCCTGTAAGGTCTCTTTTGAGAAATCACCTGACAGTCTTATGGGAACTCCTTTGTAGGTAACTGCCTCCTTTTCTCTTGCTAATTCTAAGATTTTCTGCTTAATTTTTATTTTGGCTAATATAATTATGATGTGCCTCAATGTGTTCCTTCTTAGGTCCAACTTCTTTGGGATTCTCTGAACTTCCTGGAAGTTGATTTCCTTGGCCAGATTAGGGAATTTCTCCTTTATTATTTGTTCAAATGATGTTTCCACTTGTTACTATTCCTCTTCTCCCTCTGGTACCCCTATAATTTTGATGTTGGAATGTTTAAAGATGTCCTGGAGGTCCCTAAGCCTCTCTCATTTTTTTGAATTTTTGTTTCTTCATTCTTTTTTGTTTGGTTGTTTTTTTCTTCCTTCTGGTCCACACCATTGATTTGAGTCCCAGTTTCCTTTCCATCACCATTTTTCCCTGTGCATTTTCCTTCATTCCACTTAGCATAGCCTTCATTTTTTCATCTAATTTGTGACCGAATTCAACCAATTCTGTGAGCATCGCCAGTGCTTTTAACTGTGCATCTGATAAGTTGGCTATCTCTTCATCACTTAGTTGTATTTGCTGTGGAGCTTTTATCTGTTCTTCCATTTGGGCCATTTGTTTTGTCTTGCCACAGCTGTTATGTAGTGAAGGGTGGAGCCTTAGGTGTTCACCAGGGTGGGGCAACCAGTCACTGGGTTGTGACCCCGTATGTGGAGGCACGGTCTGAGAGGGAACAGTGGTGCTTGCTCTGCTCTCTGTGGGATTTCAGTCCCTTCTTCTGATTCCTCCAATAAAATTATACCCTTCTGGTGCTAATTCCCATGTGGGTGGGCTTGTGTACATTCTAGGACCCTGTGGGTCTCTCCAACAAACTCTCCTGTGAGGCTGGGAGTCTCTCACTGTGCCTCAACCCCTACAAGTGTTTTCAATCAGTGTTTTGAGGTTTTATTTCCTGGTGCTGGGACCCTGGGTTGCACAGTCTGTCTTGCTCCCCAATTTCGCCTGGTTTATCTGTGCACAAATGTGGGACTGCCCAGTCAGCCAGCTGCCTTGTGTGCAGTGCCTTGCTTCACAATCTCTGCCTCACTGGGTCTGCCTGTTGCCATCCCACACTCGGGGTCTGCCAGCTGCTGCCAGTGCACCCAGGGTCCACCTGCTGCCACCTTGCATGCTGGGGGCCACTGCTTTTTGTGTTGTGACCCCTCTACACTTGGGTGTCTGACTCCACCCCACCTACCGGTCTGGATGAATGTGTCTATTTTATCTCCTTGGTTGTCCGACTTCCATTCAGTGCAATTTTCTGTCAGTTCTGGTTGTTATTTTGTTTCTAAATTGTTGTTGTCCTTATTTTGGGTGTGTGCAGAGGCACAATATGTCTACCTATGCCTCCATCTTGGCTGGAAGTCTGCAATTAATCAATTTTTAACAAGACTCATCAAAAAGAGAAAAAGAAAAAGAAAAAGAGAGAATACCCAAACAAATAAAATAGGAGAGGAAAGAGAAGACATGACAACTGACACCACAGAAATACAAAGGATTTTTTTAAATACTATGAATAATATATCCCAACAAATTAAACAACATAAAAGAAATTCATAAAATACTAGAAACATATAATCTTCCAAGATTTATTCAAAAGAAACAGTTTAAACAAAAATACTGAAAAAAGGAAAAGTTATAGACCAATATCCTTGATAAACACAGATATAAAAATGTTCAACAAAATAATATCAAAACAAGCTAAGTAATGCGTTAAAAAGATTACATACCATGACCCACTGGGATTTATTCCCAGGTTGTAAGTTAGGTTCAATATTCCCAAACCAAATATGTAAGACACCACATAAACAAAATAAAGAATAAAAAATCTGATTATAACAATAAATGAAGAAAAAGCATTTGAGAAAATCCCACCTCCATTTATAATAAAAATGCTGCACATATTGGGGATAGAGAAACATAACATAATAAAGTCCATATATGAAAAATTCAGAGCTAACATCACACTCAATGTTGAAAAACTGAACACTTTTTTTAAGACTAAGAATATGACAAAGATGTATACTTTTACCATTCTTATTCGTCATAGTATTGGAAGTCCTACCCACAGTAATTAGACAATAAAAATAAATGAAAGGCTATTGTAAATTGTGCTGCTATGAACATTGGGGTGCATAGGTTCTTTCGGATTGGTGTTTGACAGATTCTTACAATAAAATCCCAGTGTTGGAACTGCAGGATCAAAAGGCAGCAGCAGTCTGCATTCCCACCAACAGTGTACTATATAGTTCCCTTTTCTCCACATCCTCTCCAACACTTGCTGTTTGTTGCTTTGTTTATGATGACCATTCTCATCCATGTGAAGTGGTATCTCATTGGGGTTTTAATTTGCATGTCTCCAATGGCTAGATGCTGAGCATCTTTTCTTATATCTCTGGGTCCTCTGTATGTCCTCCTTGGAGAAGCGTCTGTTCAAGTCCTATGCTCATTTTTTTAATTGGGTTGTTTGTCTTCCTGAAGTGGATTCATGTGAATTTTTTATATGTTTTGCAGATCAAACCCTTGTCCAAGGTATCATTGGCAAATATATGTTCCCATATGGTTCATTCTCTTTTCATTTTCTTGCTGTTTTCTTTAGTCATGCAGAAGCTTTTTATTTTGATGAGATTCCATTTGTTTAATCTTTCCTTTATGTCCCTTGCTCTAGAGAACATATTGGTGAAACTATTGCTGCATGGAATAACTGAGATTTTCCTGTCCATGTTTTCATGTTTATAGCAGCACAATTTACAATAGCCAAGTGCTTGGAAGCAACCTAAGTGTCCGTCAGTGAATAAATGGATAAAAAAAAACTATAGAGCATTTATACAATGGAATATTACACATCATAAAGAAAGAAAGAGCTCCTACAGTTTGCAACAGCATGTATGGGTCTACAGAGCATTATGCTAAGTGAAATAAGCCAGGCAGTGAAAGATAAACACCATGTGATCTCATCTTTAAGTGGGACCTAATCAAAAGAACAAAAAACAAGCAAAATATAACCAGAGACATTGAAATTAAGAACAAGTTGACAGTAACCAGAGGGGACATTAGAGGGGATAATGGGTAGGGCAAGGGGAAGGGTTTTCAGGAACATCTATAAAGGACACGTGGACAAAACCAATGAGAGGTGGGATCAGGAGTGGGAGGTGGGGATGACTGGGGATAGTGGTGATGGGAAAATGAAGACAACTGTACTTAAACAACAGTAAAAACTAAATACATTTTAAACAAAGAAAATAAGTGAATAAATGAAAGGCATCCCAATTGTAAAGGAAGAAATAAACTATCATTGTATGAATGTGACATTATAGCATATAGTGACAACTCTAAAGATTTCACCAAAATGACTAATAGAATTAATGAATGAATTCAGTAAAATAGCAGTATACAAAATAGATGTTCAATAATCAGTTGCATTTTATACAAAAATAACAAAATATCATAAAGAAGAATTTTTTAAAAATCCCATTTACAATTGCATCCAAAAAGCAAAATACTTAGGAATAATTTTAACCATGAAGTAGAAGCCACGTTACATGGGAAACTATAAAATACTGAAAAAAATTGAAAAAGGTACAAGTAAGTGGAAAGCTATATAATGTTGATGGACAGGAGTAATATCATTAAAATGTTACCGAAAGCAACCTACAGATTCAATACAATACCAATCAAAATACCAATGGCATTTTTTCCACAAAAATAAAACAAAGTATCACAAAATTTATAGAGAATGACAAAAGACCTGTATAACCAAAATGATCTTGTGAAAGAAGAAAAAGTTGGAGATACTATGTTACCCCATATCAAATTATACTGCGAGACTATACTAATTAAAAAGCATTTTCTTGGCATGAAAAGAGACAAATAAATCAAAAGAACTAGTTAAGGACACTAGGAAAAAATCCCATGCTTATATGGTAAATTAATCTTGGTGGAGACAAGAATATACAGTAGGTAAAAGAGAGTTTCTTCAATAATCAGTGTTGGGAAAATGGGACAGACACATGCAAAAAAACCTAAACTTTTATTAAACCATATACAAGAATAGAAAATCTGAAGTGTAAGACCTAAAAAAAAAACCCACTGTGACATCAATCTCATATATATAATCTTTGATATATATATATATATATATATATATATATATATATTCTGAGTATTTATCTGAAAATATCCAAATCACTAATTTAAAAATATAACAGTTCTTTATACATTTTTATGAATTTTTTCTTTAGCAAGAATAAAAGCAAAAATAGATAAAAAGACCAAATAAAACTAAATTATTTTTAAATAGTGAAGGAAATTACTGAAATAACAAGAAGACAAACTACTAAATATGAGATGATATTCATTAATCATATACCTGATAAGTTATATACATTTATATTAATTAATTAATTAATTAATTAATTAGGTGTATAACTTAACACCAAAAAAAAACCTAAAACATGTTGGAGAACCTGAATAGACATTTCTCCCAAAAGGACATATGAATGGCCAATAAACATATGAAAAGTTTCTCAACATCTCTAATTATCAAAAAATGTACATTGAAATCACAACCAGATATCACTTCACACCTGTCAGAATGTCCATCATTAATAAATCAACAAGTATTGGCAAGCATGGCTTGAATAAAGGAACAGTTGTGCACTTTGGTGAGATTGTAAATTGTACAGTCAATGTGATTCTATAAAAGTTCTTTAAAAATTAAAAGTAGAAGTACCACATTACCCAGTAATTCCACTTCTGGGTATTTATCTGAAAATATTCAAGTCACTAATTTGAAAATATAACAGTTCTGTGTTCATGTAGCATTATTTAAAATAGTCAAGAGATGGAAATAACCTATTTTCCATCGATAAATGAATGAATAAAGATGTAGACATAAACAGGAGGAGAGAAGATGGCGACAAGATAGGCTGGAACAATCCACTTCCCCCTGCACATGGGTGGAACACCCAGCTGATCTGAGGAACAGAGTGAACAGTCAATGATATTCCAGTATATATGAAGACTGGAGACTATAAATTGTAGAGGACTTTGAAAAATCAGATGGCGAGTCAATAAAACCTGAAGTTGTGAAAAGACCACAGTTAGACTCAACTAGGTGTCATCCCAACAGAGAGTGTGAGAAAATTTTCACTTTGCTACTCCAGATAATTTGCAAGGTGGAAGCTCTGAACACCAGTACACCTGATGGAAGAGGAAACCCAACAACGAATAACAATGGAAGAAGGTGAAAGAGAGAGTGGAAGCCACACTAACCTCAATCCAGGACCGATATGGAAATACAACTAAATGATGGAGAAATTCCTCAAAACAAACAACTGAACAAGAGTAAGAGAGGAGCCTAAAAACCTTGTGCACATAGAGGAATCAGCTTCAACACAACCTGTCCACACCTGCACAACAGAATAAAAGCCATGGTGGATGGAGTGACCCTCAGTTAACCAGCTGGAGGGAAGAACCCACCAATGAAAGACCCAACAACAATCAAAACCCAAAGACACACAGAGAACCAACATAAATGACAGCCCCAAACCAGAAAGCTCAGGAGATTAAAGAGTCTGCACCACTGAATCGCACAGGTATTCTAACATAAAAGGTCACACAATGAACCCAGGGAGTAAGAACAGATACATTGAAGAAACAAAGGTTAACAAGAAGTCTCACAAACAATGGGAAGACAAAGAAAAAAAATTCCCAAATGAAAGGAAAGGAGGAAAGAATGCTAAATGAAATAGAGACAAGTCAACTTTTAGTATGCGTTTCAAAGCAATGGTTATTAGGAAGCTCAATGAGCTCACAGAGAATTACTGGAAATTACAGGGAAACTACAATAAACTCACTGCAAACTATATCAACATGAAAAAGAAAATAGAAAATATCAACTAGGGCCAAGAGGAAATGAAGAATATAATTTCTGAACTGACGAACAAAGCAGAAGGGATCAAAAGCAGGCTCAATAAAGCAGAGTATCGGATCAGTGAGCTGGGGGACAAGGTAGGAAAAAACACCTAGAGAGAGCAAGAAAAGGAAGAGAAGCTCAGAAAGAATGAAGAAGGATTAAGGGAAATGTAGGACAACATGAAAAGTAGTAACATCCATATAACAGAGATGCCAAAAGAAGAGAAAGAGAAAACCTGTTTGAAAAAGTAATGATAGAAAACTTCCTTCATTTGTTGAGAGAAAAAGCCACACAAATCCAGGAAACACAGTCAGTCCCAGTCAAGAGAAACCCAAAGAGGCCTATTTCAAGACACATCATAATTGAAATGGCAAAATTTTAAGACAAAGAGAATAATAAAACCAGCAAGGGAGAAACAGGAAGTAGCTTACAAGGGAGACCTAATAAAATAAGCAGCTGATTTCTCAATGGAAACTCTCCAAGCCAGAAGAAAATGGCAAGACATATTCCAAGTAATGAGAACCAGAGGCCTACAATCAAGGCTATTTTACCCAGCAAGCTTTCAATCAATATAGAAAGCTAAAGAAGGAATTTCCCAGACAAAATAATTCTAAAAGAATGCACCTCCACCAAACCAGCTCTGCAAGAGATGCTAAAGAGACTGCCTTAATGAAAGGAAGGAAAAGAGAGAGAGGAACACAGATATGAAAAAATGGCAATGACTAAGTACCTATCAGTAATAACCTTAAATGTAAATAGATTAACTATTCCAGTCAAAAGACATAGAATAGCTGAATGGATAAGAAAGCATGACCCACACACATGCTGCCTACAAGAAACCCATCTCAGGACAAAAGACATACACAGACTGAAAGTGAAGGGCTGGAAACAAATTTTCCAAGCAAATGAAAAAGCAAAGGAAAAAAAAAAAACTCTGGGAAACAATACTTATATCAGCAAAATAAATTTCAAAAAGGGGCATAAAGACAGCCCCAGAAAGTAACTTCATAATACTCAAGGGAAGAATCTACCAAGAAGACATAAACATTGTAAATATATATGCACCCAACATAGGAGCACCAAAACATAAAGAAAATCTCAGAGCACTTCAAGAAAGATATTGTCAGGAATACAATTATAGTAAGGGATTTTAACACCCCACTTCAAAAATGGATAGATCTTCCAAACAAAATATTAAAGAAGATATTGTGGTATTGAATGATGCCATAGATGAAATGGACTTAATTAGTATATAGAAAGCCTTCCATCCCAGAGTAGTGTAATACACATTCTTTTCAAGTGAACATGGAACATTTTCAAAGATAGATCACATGATAGGACACAAAAAAAGCTAAAAAATTCAACAAAACTTAAATCATATCAAGTATTTTCCTGACAACAAGGGACTGACACTAGAAACCAACCTCAAGAAAAAAAAAACCCTCAAAATCATACAGATTGAATAACATGCTATTAAATGATGAATGGGTCAACAATGAGATTAGGGAAGAAATCAAACAGTTTCTTGAAACAAATGAAAATGAACTCACTACAACCCAAAACTTAGGGAACACAGCAATGGTAGTTGTGAGAGGGAAGTTCATAGTGATACAGCCTACCTAAAAAAGATAGAAACATTTAAAATACCAACTTAAACCTAGACCTAAAAGAACTTGAGGAAAAACAACAAAGACAGCCCAGAGTAAGTAGAAGGAAGGAAATAACCAGGACCAGAGCAGAATTAAATGCCATAGAGACTAATAGCACAATTCTAAAGATCAATGAAGCCAGGAGCTGGTTCTTTGAAAAGATAAACAAAATTGACAAGCCTATAAGCAAGCTAATCAAGAAAAAAAAGAAAGAGTACCCCAAAAAACACAATCAGAAATGAAAGAGGAGAGATTACAACTCATACCACAGAAATACAAAGGATTGTAAGAAATTACTATGAAGAACTGTATGCCAAGAAATTTGGAAACCCAGGTGAAATTGACAAATTTCTAGAAAAAAAATAATCTTGGAAAACTGAATGAAAAAGAAGCAGAAAGCCTGAACAGAACAATAACAGCAGATGAAATTGAAGCAGTATTCGAAAAAAATCTTGACTCATAAAAGCCCTGGACCAGACAGTATGACAGGAGAATTCTACAAAGCATTTAAGGAAGAGATAACCCCTATCCTTCACAAACTATTCCCCCAAATCCTGAATGATGGAAGACTCCCAAACTCTTATTTTGAAGTCAACATCATCCTAATTGCAAAACCAGATAAAGGCACAACAAAGAAAGAAAAATTCAGGCCAATATCGCTGATGAACATAGATGCTAAAATCCTCAACAAAATATTGGCAAACCGCATCCAGCAAACATTAAAAAGATCATACACTATGACCAAGTGGGATTTATCCCAGGGATGCAAGGATGGTACAATATTCACAAATCAGTAAACATAATACATCACATAAACAAAATCAAAGACAAAAATCACATGATCATATCAATAGATGCAGAAAAAGCATTTGATAAGGTACAGCACCTATTTATTATAAAAAACACTCAGCAAAGTGGGAAAATAGGGAGCATTCCTCAACATAATAAACACCATCTATGAGAGACCTACGGACAACATCATACTCAATGGGCTAAACCTAAAATCTTTTCCACTAAGATCAGGAACAAGAAAAGCTTGTTCATTTTCACCACTTCTATTCAACATAGTATTGGAAGTTTTAGCCACAAAAATAATACAAGAAAAGAAAATAAAAGGCATCCAAATTGAAAAGGAGGAAAAAAAACTGTCATTATTTGAAGATGGCATGATAGTATACATGGAAAATTCTATAGACTCTACCAAAAAAACTGCTTGACCTAATAAATGAATTTAGCAAAACAGCAGAATACAAAATCAATACCCAGAAATCAAAGGCATTTTTGTATACCAACAATGAAACATCAGAAGCAGAAATCAGGAAAAAATCATATTTGACATAGCAACAAGAAAAATAAAATACCTAGGAATAAACCTAACCAAGAAGGTAAAAGACCTGTACTCAGAAAACTATAAAACGCTGAAGAAAGAAATCAAGGAAAACACAAACAAATGGAAACATACACTGTGTTCATGGATCAGAAGAATTAACATCATCAAAATGTCCATACTACCCAAAGAAATTTACAGATTCAATGCAATACTTATTAAATTACCAATGATATATTTCACAGATATAGACAAACACCTCAAAATTTATATGGATCCATAAATTACCCTAAATAGCTACTGCAGTTTTGAGAAGAATAGCAAAGTAGGAGGGGTCACAATACTTGATACCAAACTATATTATAAAGCCACTGTAATCAAAACAGCCTTGTACTGACATTAAAACAGACAGATAGACCAATTGAACAACACAGAGAGCCCAGAAATAAATTCAAGTGTCTACAGTTAAATGTTCTTTGACAAAGGGAGCAGCAGCATAAAATGGGGTAAAAATAGCCTCTTCAACAAATGGTATTGGGAGATCTGGACAGCTACATGCAAAAAAATGAACCCAAGCACCAACTTACACCATACAAAAAAAATTCAAGGTGGATAACAGATTTAAATATAATATGTGGCACCCTTAAAGTCATAGAGGAGAATATAGGTAGGAAAATCTCAGATATTTCACGCAGCAGTACTTTTGCTGATGTGTCTGCTAGAGCAAGGGCGATAAAGGAAAGAATAAACAAGTGGGATCTCATCAAAATAAAAAGCTTCTGCATAGCTAGAGTAAGCAGTATTGAAATAAAAAGAGAACCAACTATATGGGAAAACATATTTGCCAATGACACCTTGAACAAGGGTTTAGTCTTCCAAATATATAAAGAACTCACACAACTCCACTCTAGGAAGACAAACAACCCTATTAAAAAATGGGCAAAGGATTTGAACTGACACTTTTTCAAGGAGGACATACAGATGGTCCACAGACATATGAAAAGATGCTCAGTATCACTAGCTATCAGAAAGATGCAAATTAAAACTACAATGAGCTACCAGTCAGAATGGCCATCATAAACAAAGCAACAAACAACAAGTGTTGGAGAGGTTGTGGAGAAAAGGAAACCCTTGTGCACTGCAGGTGGGATTGCAGACTGGTACAACTACTATGGAAAACAGTATGGAATTTTCTAAGAAAACTAAAAGGGGATCTGCCTTTTGACCTGGCAACATCACTGTAGGATTATATCCTAAGAACCTTGAAACACCAATCCAAAAGAACCTATGCACCTCAATGTTCACAGCAGCACAATTTACAATAGTCAAGTGCTGGAAGCAACTTAGGTGCCCATTAGTAAATGAATGGAACAAAAAATATGGTATATTTACACTGGAATTATATGCAGTGCAAAGAAAGAAGGAGCTCCTACCCACTGCAACAGTATGGATGCAACTGGGAAGCATTACGCTAAGTGAAATAAGCCAGGGGGTGAAAGAGACATACCATATACATTTCTCACCTTTTACAGGAACTTTATCAACCAAATAAACAAACAGGCAAAATATAACCTAACACCCTGAAATAGAGAACAGGCTGACAGTGACCAGAGGGGAGAGAGAAGGGAATTTCAGGGGAAAAGATTGAAGGGTTTTCAGGAACAATTGTAAATAACACATGGAGCAACTTCTGGCCAAGATGGAGACATAGGTAGACACACTGTGCCTCCTCAAACAACCAAAAGAAGGTCAACAACAATTAAAAAAAAAAACAGAACTGACAGAAAATCTAACTGTATGGACTTCTGACAGCCAAGGAGTTAAAGAAGACACATTCATCCAGACCAGTAGGAGGGCGGAATCAGGCAGCTGGGGTAGAGAGGGCTTGAGGCAAACTGTTGCTGGAAGACCCAGCAAGGTGGTGGATTGTGGAAAGGGGCACTGAGTGCAAGGCAGCTGGTAGACTGGCCAGTCCACATTCATGGGAAGATAAACCAGGTGAAACTGGGTAGCGGGACAGACCACACAACCCAGGGTCCCAGCATGGGGAAATAAAGCCTCAAAACACCGATTGAAAACACCAGTGTGGGCTGAGGTGCCAGGAGAAACTCCCAGCCTCACAGGAGAGTTCACTGGAGAGACCCACAGGGGCCTAGAATGTACACAAGCCGACACACATGGAAATCAGCACCCGAAGGGCCCAATTTGCTTGTGGGAAGCAGGGGAAGTGACTGAAATCTGGCATAGAATGGAGCAAGCACTATTGTTCCCTCCCAGACCACTTCCCCACTTACAGCATCACAACTGAGTGACATGGGTTATCCCACCCAGGAGAATATCTAAGGCTCCACCCCTTTCTATGTAACAGGCATGTCAAGACAAAAAAAAAAAAAAAAGGCCCAAACACAAGAATAGATCAAAGCTCCAGAAAAAATACAACTAAGTGATGAAGAGATAGCCAACTTATCAGATGCACAGTTCAAAACACTCGTAATCAGGATGCTCATAGGATTGGTTGAATTTGGTTGCAAATTAGATGAAAAAATAAAGGCTACTCTAAGTGAAATGAAGAAAAATGTACAGGGAACCAAAAATGATAGGAAGGAAACTGGGATTCAAATCAACGGTGTGGACCAGAAGGAAGAAAGAAACATCTAATCAGAAAAAAATGAAGAAACAATAATTCAAAAAAAATGAGGAGAAGCTTAGGAACCTCCAGGACATCTTTAGACATTCCAACATCTGAATTATAGGGGTACCAGAAGGAGAAGAGGAAGAGTAACAAGTGGAAACATCATTTGAACAAATAATAAAGGAGAAATTCCCTAATCTGGCAAAGGAAATCAACTTCCAGGAGGTCCAGGAAGCTCAGAGAGTCCCAAAGAAGTTGGACCAAAGGAGGAACACACCAAGCCACATTATAATTACATTAGCCAAAACAAAAATTAAGCAGAGAATCTTAGAATCAGCAAGAGAAAAGGAGGCAGTTACCTACAAAGGAGTTCCCATAAGACTGTCAGGTGATTTCTCAAAAGAGACCTTACAGGCAAGAAGTGGCTGGAAAGAAGTATTCCAAGTCTTGAAAGGCAAGGACCTACATCCAAGATTGCTCTATCCAGCAAAACTTTCATTTATAATGGAAGGGCAGATAAAATGCTTCTCAGATAATGTCAAGTTAAAGAAGTTCATCATCACCAAGCCCTTATTAAATGAAATGTTAAAGGGATTTATCTAAGAAAAAGAAGATCAAAAGCATGTACGGTAAAGTGACAGCAGACTCATAATTATTAATGACCATACCTAAAACAAAAACAAAACCAACTAAGCAAACAACTAAAACAGGAACAGAACCACAGAAATGGAGATCACATGGAGGGTTATCATCAGAAAAGTGGGAGGAGAAGAGAGGGGGGAAAGGTACAGAGAATAAGTAGCATAGATGGTAGGTAGAAAATAGACAGGGGGAGAGTAAGAATAGTATGAGAAATATAGAAGCCAAATAATGTATATGTATGACACATGGACATGAACTAAAGCAGGAGGGAATGTGGGTGGGAGGGGATGTTCAGGGTGGAAGGGAGTGAAGTGGGGGGAAAATAGGACAACTGTAATAGCATAATGAATAAAATATATTTATAAATAAATAAATAAAAACTGGGTTCCTCCTAATAATAGGGGAAGATCTAGAGCCTTGGAAAGCCTCTAACACAAGGAGATGTAGGTACAATCTAAAAAAAAAGAAAATGAAACAAAACTAAAATAAAATAAAGGACACACGGACAACAATGGGGGAAGAGGCATTGAAATGGTAGTGATGTGGGGAAGGCTGGGCAGTTTGCCTTGGGTGGGGATAAAAGGTAGAAAACTACTTGAACAACAATAAAAAAGATGTAGTAAGAGTTTGGAAGATGGCAGTGAGGTAGATGGGAGCTAAACCCACTTGCTGGTGCACTCAAATGGGGCACCTAGCCAATCTTTAGAAGAACAGAGTGAACAGCCAACAGAATTACAGCTGATACGAAGTATGAAAGCCAAAGGTTGCAAAAGACTCTTGAAAAGGGACAGTAATATTTTGAAGGCCAAAAGGAAAGTTCACAGGCCTTGTTTCAGAGGCCACAGTTGCTGCAGGAGCATGGGGGGATAGCTTGGTCAGTGATTGAAACTTAGCTGCTCTCTCCACTCCCACAGTGGGGAAGTCACAGACCCACACCAGGAGGGACCTAGACCCAAGAGTCACTGAGGGGGGGGATAAAGAGGCAGTAAGAGACACACAGCTGGTAGCATACCCTAGCTGGGATGGTGGTCACTGGGTTGGGTGGTGGTCATCCAGAGAAATTAGGACAGTACCAGAAAAATTAGGGAATGGGTGACACCTGCACCTGGGAAAAGAGAAGGGACAGGACTGGCCTGGTCAGAGAGTTGGTCTGTGGGGAAAGCCAGGTGCTTATTAAGAACAGCAGGCTGCACCCAAAGAGTCTTCTTTCAAAAGAGGTTCCCAGTCACTGTACAAAGAACAAGCACACACAGAAATCTCACATGCAAAGGGTTCTCATGTGCAGTGACCAGGCCAACAAAGAGGGAAGAGAGGGGCTTGATTTGCTCCCACTCAGTGCACCTCAGGGACTGGTGAAAGGGATGCAAAACAAGGTGTACTATTGGCACCAGCCTGGTGCAAAGGTGCAGAGTGGACAGTGCAGGCTGCACAGTGCTCTGATGGCATGGGCTGGAAACTGGGCATCTGTGATTATAGTAGCCAAGACTGACCCCATCCCTGTGGAACCACAGGAAAGGGGAAAAACAGAGCCCAGTCTGCCTCTGTCTACCTGCAGGATCTGGGAAGATCTGAAAAACCCACTTGCCAGGTTTAAAGTCAGCAGGAGGCTTTTTTTCCCAAGAGTAATAAAATAAAACCTGAAGATCTAAGAAAATCAGAGATGATCCAGAAAGAAGTGAGATGGTGAAGACTAATAGCTGAGACAAATTTCACTTTACTGTCCTTCAGAACTTACATGTTTTTCTCTTTCTGTTTAACTAGTTTATTTTCTTTTGTTTGTTTGGTTTCATTATTTGATTTGTTTTCTTTTTCTCCCATTCATATTGCATTTTAATTTTACATCTTTGACTTCACTCGTATTCCATAGACCACACTACTCTTTGTCTTTTACTTTTTATTCTTTTTATTCACATTATATTTCTTATCATACTATTGTTATTCCAAATGCCACACAGCACACTTCCCTATGGTCTTAGTTCTTTTGCTATCTTTGTGAGCTGTATTACTGTTGTGGTTAACTTTATTAACCACACTTGGTGTAGTCAGACACTACACCAAGTTTCTATCCCTTACTATCACTCTTTCTCCTCCCTCTAATCTCACATAAGAACTCTGCTTTCTTAAGTCATCTCACATTCTTTTCCCCTCTAATAAGACTTAATTCTTTTTCACCTTTTATTAAAGGTGGATAGTTGGGTGAAATATCACAATTATTTCTGTACTTTTCCAAAGGATCTCATATTTGTTCAATACTTGTTAATACTTTAAATCCCATAGAATACTCTCATGCTGTCTTGCTCCATTTTGCCTTTCCCATGCCCCTGCTCAGTTTAGTAAGAATTTTTTTTCTCATCGTTTCTCCTTTTTTTTTTCTTTTTTCTCATTTCACCTTTTTTTTTTGGGGGGGGGGGTCTGGGAAACTCCTTATTTAGCCTTCCATTTTAATTGAGATGATAGCTGGGTAGAGTAGTCTTGATTGCAGGTCTTGCATTTCATTACTTGGAAAATTTCTTGCCCTTCCTTTCTAGCTTGTAGTGTTTCTATTGAGAAATATGCTGCTATCCTTATGAAACTTCCTTTATGGTATTTCATGTTTCTCCTTTTAAGATTCTCTCTTTGTCTTTAAAATTTGGCATTTTAGCTGTGATGTGTCTTGGAGTAGGCCTCTTTCAGTTCATCTTGATCAGGACCCTATGTTATTCCTGAGCTTGCACGGCTTTTCCCCAGTCCAGATTAGGAAACTTTTGTGCCATTATATTTTCAAACAGAGTTTCTACTTCTACTTCTGATATTCCTATAATTCAAATGTTGCACTTCATGTTGACCTGCAGTTTCCTATAACTATCTTCATATTTCTTGAGTCTTTTTTATGCAGCTGCTTTACCTGGGTATTTCTTTCTAGCTTGTCTTTCAGCTCACTAATTTAGTCCTCTGTTTCATCCTGCCTGCTTGTAATTCCTTCTATTGTATTTTATATTTCTAAAATGGTATTCTTAATTTCTTTCTAATTCTTGTTTATAGTTTCTATTTCCTTTTTCGTACTGTTCTAGTTCCTACTCAGTTCCTTGTAATTGTCAGTGAGTTTCTTCAGCATCTTCATAAATATTCTTTTGAGTTCTATATCTGGTAGTTTGCTTGCCTCCATTTCATTTAGCTCTTTTACTGGAGAGTATTCCATTATTTTCAGTAGTGGGTTCTTTCTTCATCTCCCCTTTTCACGTATCTTTGTTTGTTTCTGAAATTCCAGATGCTCTGCTTTACCTGATGTCTTCAAACACGGAAATTATGTGGTAGAAGTTCTGTGGAACTCAGTAGTACCATCACTATAACCTCCTTGTCTAGGTGTCTAGGGTTTCCTTTTATTCTGTTTATGTGGTCTCTATTGTTGTACTCAGGCTTTACCTGTTGTTGGCTCCTTTGTTGGTAGGTTCTCTCTTCCAGTGGGTTTACTGGTATTCACAAGTTCTAACTTTTCTTGTATGCTGTTTTCAGGTGTTTGTTAATAACACAGTATTAACAGACCAGTAAAACTACACCAGTAAAAAGAACCCCCCTACCACATCAGCAGTCTCAACCAAAATAAAGTTAGAATTAATAAATGTGAACAGGGATTGTAAACTTTGTATGATACGTCAAAGGGAATATGATGTGACTGTAAGAGGGTAAAATCTTGTATGGTAAGAGGAAGGAGAACTGATAAGTGTTGGGATAGAACCAAGGAAAAGAAAGGGAGAGAGCAAAATTTACAACATAAGTATAACACAAAAGGGCTATGTGCACAGTGGGGTAAGAAGGAGGAAGAGTACACTATGAGACCTGAAGTGAAATTGAAAACGTACTTGATCAATGGGAGTAAAATTTCAGAAAACCCACAGCAGTGTCAATAGCAACAACAGTTGAATGAAATTTAATGAAGGTGTTATGGGAATAAAGATATTGTAGACAAGTGAAAAGTGAATATGAGATATCTACATTATAGGAAAATGGTTTTGAGAGGATAGGGAAAGCAAACTAATAAAAAGTAAGTAGTAAAACCCAGGTTGAGATTGAGGAAAAGAGAGAGAGAGAGAGAAAGAAAGAGGAAAAAAGGGATAATACATGTTTCTTGAAGACCCTTCCCCTTCTTCCCCCCATAACAGTCCTTCCCAAACCCCTCGATCACTGTTAGTATGTTCTTTATGTCTGCGTCTCTGGTTATGTTTTGCTCATTTGTTTCTTTTGTTGATTAGTTACCACTTATAGGTGAGATCACATGGTACTTGTCTTTCACAGCCTGGCTTATTTCAGGTAGCATAATACTCTCCAGTTCCATTCATGCTGTCAGAAATGGTAGGAGATCCCACTTCCTTTCTGCTGAGCAATATTCCATTGTGTAAATATACCATAGTTTTTATCCACTCATTTACTTATGGGCACTTAGGTTGGTTCCAGCTCCTGACTATTGTAATTGCTGCTATGAACATTGGGGTGCATAGGCTCTCTTGAATTGGTGTTTCGGTATTGCTGGGTAAAAAGGTAGTTCCATTTTTAGTTTTCTGAGGAAATTCCATATTGTCTTCCACAGTGGTTGCACCATTCTGCATTCCCACCAACAGTGACCTAGGGTTTCCTTTTCTCCACACCTCTCTAGCACGTTATTATTTTCTTTGTTTATAATAGCCATTGTAACAGGTGTGAGGCGGTATCTCATTGTACCCTTGATATTTGGGCTGTTTCTAAATATTGGCAACTGTAAATAACACTGCAATGAACTTAGGCATGTTCATATTCTTTCAAATTAGTGTTTATGGTTCCCAGAAGTGGAATAACTGGGTAATAAGGCAATTCCATTTTTAATTTTTGAGGTAACTCCAATCTGCTTTCCACACTAGTTTCATCACTTTGCATTCCCACCAATAACACAAAAGTGTTCTCTTTTCTCCACATCCTCACCAGCACTTGTTTGTTGATTTATTGATGATAGGCACTCTGACTGGTGCAAGGTAATATCTCATGGTGCTTTTAATTTTCATTTCTCTGACAATTAGTAATGTTGAGCATGTTTTCATATGTCTGTTGGCCATCTGCGCATCCTCTATGGAGGAATGTCTCTTCGGGGCCTTTGCCCATCTTATAAAACAAAACAAAAAGCCATAATCCAATTTAAAAAGTGAGCGAATTTTTTTTCAGCAAAAAAAAAAATGCAAACTAGTTTTTGTTCCTAGACACAGAATAAGCTCAGGCACACCTTTCCTCACAAAAAGAAGTTAAAGTTATTTTTGCTCTTGGTCTTCATTTTGTGGAATAGAATAACTATGAAAACAAGATTTTCATAGGAAAATAGTCTGTTACATTCTAAAGGGGTGTCTTCAAATCTTTATTTTGTAAATTATATATCATCCTCTTTAGTACTGATGATTGAATTTTAGGTACTACCTGAAATGTCATTCAGAACCATATGACTTGAACCTATTTAGAGGAAATGATTTGAATTGTTTTCAGATGATGAAAGAAATATTGAAACAACCCTGAAAATTGACTAAGTATGTTATTTTACACAAGCAATGAAGTGCCTGAAATTAACTAGTAATAAAAAACAATGTCATTTTCTCTTTCTGAAAAAATGATTAGTAATTAGCAGGTAATGAGTTTAGAATGTTCTGTTAGAACTAGAACTGAGACTGTAAGTTATAAAACTGAATAAAGGGTAAGTATGCTCTCTCAAATTTTCAAATTTATTTCATCATGAACATCTATCATTTTCCAGGGATGCACTAAACATAAGACATACAAAAATGTGTTCATAGCAGCACAACTTAAAATAGCTAAGTGCTGTAAGCAACCAAAGCACCCACCAGTAAAGGAGTGAGTGAAAAAACTATGGTACATTTACAAAAATGGAATACTAGGCAGCAGAAAGAAAGAAGGAGCTCTTACTCTTTGTGACAGCATGGATTGAACTAGAGAGCATTATATTAAGTGAAATAAGCCAGGCAGTGAAAGAGAAATACCATATGATCTCACCTATAAGTGGAAACTAACAAAACAAACAAGCAAGCAAAATATAACCAGAGACACTGAGTGAAAGAACAAACTGAAAGTAATGAGAAGTGCCGCATCCCGCTGCAGCAGGGGGTCGTGAGTCAGGGCGGTGGATTGAATAAATGGAGCGGACCAGTTACTCTGCTGGTAACAGGCAAGTTTATTGAAGGATACTAGAGCTTTTAAATACAGCGCCTCAAGAGTTACAGGGCATATAACAGTCATGTCCTTGAGATAAAGTTCACAAGTTCCCACAGGACAAGGTTCTCATAACACATACTTCCTTACACCTGTCAAGAAGGCCATGCCTTCCCCCTGCGCATGGGAACAACCAGATAATCAGCAGTTGGGAGGCAGTCTGGACCCAGAACAGCCTTGAGGCCAGAAACCAGGTTTCTATCACCACTACCGCGGTGAGAAACCCTCTCCTTAACCCCTTATGGCCGTTGGGCCCCTACAGAGAAGAGTGGGAGAAGAGGGATAATGAGGGGAAATAGGGAAGAACCATAAAAGAATATGTATAAAGGACACATGGACAAAGCCAAAGGGAGTAGGATGAGGGAGGGAGGCAGGGATGGGTGGCATGTGGTGGGGGGGTATGCTAGGGTGAAAATGGAGACAAATCTACTTGAACAACAATAAAAAATAAATAATAAAAACTAAACAAAAAGAGAAAAAAGATGAGTAAGACAATTTCTACTCATTTTTCATTTTTTAATGTTCAAGTACAGTTGTCTCCATTTTTACACCATCCTGACCCCCTACCCCACTCATCCCCACTTCCCACCCTTGAACCTACCCCCTTTGGCTTTGTCCATGTGTCCTTTATATATGCAACTTGATGGTACTCTTAAATTTAAAATGACCTAGTACAATGGTAGATTATTAATAGATGTTAATCTGTGAGGTAAAATTAGTAAAATTTAATGAAAAATGAGTGAATTATATTATGAATTTTTGAGGCATTTATTGTGTAATGCTAAGTGCATAGATCAGGAATTAAAATAATGTTCATATTGACTTTCTAATTTGTTTATATAGATTAATAAAATTTTATAAAGAAAACCAATCATTAAAAGTAGTTACTCATGAGTTATGTGATTATGAGTCGTCTGTGTATTTCTTTAAACAATTTTAAAATTATTTTCTTTCACAGTGAACATAAATTCAATTTTAATTAGAAAGAAATTGAAGCTGTTTAAAGAGGAATCTTTCATTCACTAAAATAGGCATTTCTTTGTTCTAAGGTAGGTGATGACAAATAATGACCAGCATACCAATCCAGCCTACAATTTGTTTTTGTTTTATGGCTCCCTATGAAAAAAATTTATAAAACTCTGGTCTAAAAAATAGAACTGACAAATATGTACTTCAAAAATACCTTTTACTTTTCACTATATGGAGAAAAGCCAGAGGAAAATCATAAGGATACACCACAAATTATTCAAAGTTCAGAAATTGCCAGAAGATAACTCTTCAGGCTACAGCAAATCATTTTGAACAGCACTTTATTCACACACTTAATATAAATTGTTGGATTTATTTTCAAAGTAATATTATGCATCATAATATTTTGTTCCACTTTTAATGATAATGAAACTGAGGCATGGACACATCAGAACTGTAAGCAAGAATTGGAGCCAAAATTTAAATTCAGGCAAACTATTCTAGGGCCACAGTACAGCCTTCTTTACATGAGGGAATCTAAAGTGCTACATACCTATTGCCTGCATTGAATGGGAGTTGGCCTTGAAATCAGCCCTTATAAGGTGGTTGTCTGAGGAACCATCACTAAACTTAACTTCTATTTCTAATTGAAAATAAATGGCTTTAATCATGTCTATAGATCAAAACTTCCATTTGTAGGCTGACTGCATTCTCCTGGTAAATGGACTTGGTAAAGTGCTCTAAGCTGACAGAATATACATAAAAATTAAATATTTTTTCACCCTGAAAATTTTTAATTTGCAAAAATTAATTGACTTCACAGGCTTGCAAATCAAAATCATTACAATTATTCCCATTAAGAATTCACATTGTCCAACTAATAAGAAAAAATTAATATAATCTTTATGCGGCTGTTTCATGCATTGCCATGGAAATTTCATCACATTTATTATAACCAAATGTGATAATAAGGTAACTTTAAAATTCTTTTGTTTGTTATTTCAATGCTCAATTTTTTCTCTCCCTTTCTTCTTTCTCTCTGTATATTGAATTTTTTGGAGTGATATTGGTTAATAGTATTATATGGTTTTCAGGTGTACAATTCTATAATACATCTTTTGTATATTGTATTGTGTGTTTACCACACAAAGCTATCTTATTCCATCACCGGTTATTCCCCCTATACACTTTTCTACCTCCCCCAAATCCCCTTTCCCTCTGGTAATCACCAATTCACCATGCAGGTGTCTGTGTCTGTTAGTGTTTTTCTTTTTTTTAATCCCTTCACTTTTTTCATCCAACTCCTCAAACACTTGCTTCTGACAGTGGTCAGTCTGTTATCTATTTATTAGCATGATTCTATTTTGTTCATTAGATGTCATATATGAATAAAATCATATGGTAATTTTCTTTTTCTGACTGGCTTATGAACTAAACACATGCTATACAATTTCATTTAAGTGAAATAAGTCAGACAACACAAATACTCTTATGTGGAGGGGCTCTGCCAGCAGACCCCCCCATCCCCAATAGATAAACATAATACTACCAAGACATAATCTGCTTGGGGAGGAAAGGTTGCCAGCTTCTCTCATGGGAGAAGGGCCAAGAGTCCTGTCCTCAATGGCTTTTTGTTAGGTTCATAACACACAGGGACACAGGTAAAGCTCATCAATCAATGTCAAGCAGCAAGGATAAAACAATAGATAACATTTCAAAGAAATCTGAGGGCTTAATCTGAGTCAGTGTCTGTCAGGTAAGGGGATTGCAAAAACATTAGGAGACATACTCATTCCCTGTTCGGACTCTTATCATATGGATGATAGCATTCCTAGCAAAGCAGACTGCACGGGACTTTACAAAATCTTGGTTATGCCTGATTATCCTGGAACCTGCTCTAGCCGCAGATGGCTGACCCCCTCCCCATCAAAATTCAGGCTTGAGTGGATTAGAGCCAGGAAACTTCTCCTAGAGTTTCTCCCAGATGGAAAGGGGACTCGAGCTATGTCAAAATAGCCAGGGGTTTGAGGGTCCTTTGCCCTCACTTTCTGCAGCCCCTTAGTCCTTTCTTGATGGCCTCTCACATGATTGTGTCTGGTTGGGTTGCCCCTTCTCTGAGAGGTCTTACCCATAGACTCTGACTAACCTACTGACCAAGCGTCGGGGGCTAGAGATGGCAGAAGCAGCACTCTTGCCAGGGAGATAAGCTTTGTTTCCTCAGTGGCTCACATTCTGGCAGTCGCTCACTCAGCCTTAGCCACGGGGGGCTGGCTACAACTCCTGAAACCAGACAGAGTGGTTCCCAACACTGTTATACATGGAATAAAGAAAATTAATAAAACGTAACAGAAGCTGTGAATAAACTAGTTGTTTCCAGAGGGAAAGATGGTGAGAGATAGGTGAAAAGTGTGAAGGGTAAAATTACAAAATAGATAAGTCACAGAATTATGATCTAAACTTCTTATAGTGACTAATGGTTACTACACATAAGATGGTGAGCACATAGAAAGGTTTATGAATGTCTAATCACTATGTTGTACATATAAGGTGAATATAATATTGAATGTCATCTATACTTCAAAAAATATACTAAACAAAAAGGACACTATGAGACCATAGTGTGTTATCATGTAATGAATTATCAGCTATATGACAAAGGAGAAACGGACAGTTTCTCCCTTTTAAAAAAATTTATTTATTTAGATAATTTTTTCATTCTTGCTCAAAAACAGTTGTCTCCAATTTCCCTCCACTAACCACACACACCACACCTATTCTTGCTTCCCACCTTCCAACCTATCTCCTTTAGTATTGTCCATGTGTCCTTTATGCATGTTTCTTGATGGTCTTTCCCCTATTTTCCTCCATTTTCCCTTTCCCCATCCCCTCTGGTTATTGTAAGTTTGTTCTTTATTTCAATGTTCCTGGAAATATTTTGTTTGCTTCTTTATTTTATTGATTAGAATCCACTTATAGGTGAACTTATATTGTATTTGTCTTTCACTGCCTGGCTTATTTTGCTTAGCATAATTCTCTCCATTTCCATCCATGCTGTCACAAAGGATATGAGCTCCTTCTTTCTTTCTGCTGCCTAGTATTCCACTGTGTATGTAAATGTACCATAGTTTTTTATCCACTCATTTACTTGTGGGCACTTAGGATGCTTCCAGCACCTGGCTGATGTAAATTGTGCTGCTATGAACATTGGGGTGCATAGGTTCTTTTGAATTGGTGTTTCAGGATCCTTAGGGTATAATCCTACCAGTGGAAACTCTGGGTCAATTGGTAGTTCCATTTTTAGTTTTCTGAGGAAATGCCATATTGCTTTCCATAGTGGCTGCTCTGGTCTTCATTCCCACCAGCAGTGTACTACGATTCACATTTCTCCTCTACCTTGCCAGCACATTTTTTGTTGATTTGGTCATGATGGCCATTCTGATTGGTGTCAAGTGAGATCTCACAGTGGTTTTAATTTGCATCTCTCTGATCACTAGTGATAATAAGCATCCTGTCACATGTCTCTGGGCCCTCTGATACATCCTCCTTGGAGCTATGTCTGTTCAGGTTCTTGCATTTTTTAATTGGGTTGTTTGTCTTCCTGGAGTGGAGTTGTGTCCGTTTTTTTTATTTTGGAAATCAAACCCTTGTCCGAGGTATCAATGACAAATATATTTTCACATAAGTTTGGTTTCCTTTTCATTTGCTGATGTTTTCTTTAGCTGTGAAGAACCTTTTTATTTTGATGAAGTCCCATTTGTTTATTCTTTCCTTTATGTCTCTTGCACTTGGAGATGTATTGGTAAAATATTCATCCATGCAATATCTGATATTTTCCTATTTGGTTTTCTCTGGAACTTTTATGGTGTCACAAATTATATTTAAGTGTTTTATCCACCTTCAGTTCATTTTTGTCTATGGTGTAAGTTGGCGATTGAGTATCATTGTTTGCATGTAGCTATCTAGATCTCCCAACACCACTTATAGAAAGGTTATTTTTACTCCATTTTATACTGCTGCTGACCTTGTCAAATATTTATTGACTGTACAGACTTAGATTTATTTCTGGGTCCTCTATTCTGTTCTATTGCTCTACGTGTTTTTCTTATGCCAGTACTAGTTTGTTTGATTACAGTGACTTTGTAATACAGTTTGATATCAGGTAATGTGATCCCTCCTACTTTATTCTTCTTTCCCAATTGCTGCAGCTATTTGGGATCTTCTATGGTTCCATATAATTTTTGAGGTGTTCTATGTCTGTGAAATATGTCTCTGGTACTTTAACATTTATTACATTGAATCTATAAATTGCTTGGAGTAGTATGGGCATTTTGATGATGTTAATTCTTCGAATCCATGAGCATGGTGCATGCTTCCATTTGTTTATGTCTTCCTTAATTTCTTTCTTCGGTGTTGTGTAGTTTTCTGAGTACAGATGTTTTACCTTCTTTTTTTCTCTTACACTGCTTTTTCATACTTTGGTAGTTCTCTTATTACATTTCAACTTAATACATTTACAACATATCTTTGTACATGTTGTAAAGAAAAGTTTCTATTTTTATATTATAACATTGTATATTGAAAAGCCACTTTTTCTTTACAGACTTTATTGTTATTTTAATTGTTGTTCAAGTACAGTTTTGTCTTTTTTACTACCATCCCAGCCGACCCCCCAGTGCTCCCTACCTCCCTCCCACTTCCACCCCCCCTTAGTTTTTGTCCATATATCCTTTATACTTGTTTCTGTAACCCCTTCACCTTTTCCCCTGAAATTCCCTCCCCTCTTCCCTCTGGTCACTGTCAGCCTGTTTTCTATTTCAATGTCTTTGGTTATATTTTGCTTACTTGTTTGTTTTGTTGTTTAGACTCCTGTTAAAGGTGAGATCATATGGTATTTGTCTTTCACTGCCTGGCTTATTTGACTCAGCATACTGCTTTCCAGTTCTATACATGCTGTTGCAAAGGATAGGAGCTCCTTCTTTCTTTCTGCTGCATAGAATTACATTGTGTAAATTTACCATAGTTTTTGACCCATTCATTTACTGACAGGCACCTAGGTTGATTCCAACAATTGACTATTGTAAATTGTGCTGCTATGAAAATTGAGTGCATAGGTTGTTTTGGATTGGTGTTTTAGGGTTATTAGCATATAATTCTAGCAGTGGAATTGCTGGGTCAAAAGACAGATCCATTTTTAGTTTTTTTCAGAAAATCCCATTCTGTTTTCCACAGTGGTTGTACCAGTCTGCAAACCCAACAGTTCACTGGGGTCTCCTTTTCTTCACAAACTCTCCTACACTTGTTGTTTGTTGCTTTGTTTATGATGGCCATTCTAACTGGTGTAAACTGGTATCTCATTGTGGTTTCAATATGCATCTCTCTGATAGCTAGCGATATTGAGCATCTTTTCATGTGTCTCTGGATCTTCTGTATGTCCTCTTTGGAGAACTGTCTGTTCAAGTCCTTTGCCCAATTTTTATTTGGGTTGCTTGTCTTAAAGTGGAGTCATGTAAGTTCTTTGTATATTTTGGAGATTAAACCCTTTTCTGAAGTATCATTGGTAAATATGTTTTGCCATACAGTTGGTTCTCTTTTTATTTTAACGCTGTTTTCTTTAGCTGTGCAAAAGCTTTTTATTTTGATGAGATACCATTTGTTTATTCTTTCCTTTATATCCCTTGCTCTAGGGAACATATTAGTGAAAATGTTGCTGTGTGAGAAATATCTGAGATTTTCCTGCCTATGTTCTCCTGTAGGGCTTTAATGGTGTCACAGCTGACACCATTATCCACTTTGAATTTATCCACTTTGAATTTATTTTTGTGTATGGTGTAAGTTGGTGCTCAAGTTTTGGTGTTTTTTTTTTTCCCACATAGCTGTCCACTTCTCCCAACACCATTTGTTGAAGAGGCTATTTTTACTCCATTTTATGTTGCTGCCCGTTTTGTCGAATATTAACTTACCATAGAGACTTGGGTTTATATCTGAGCTCTCTGTTCTGTTCCATTTGTCTATGTGCCTGTTTTTATGCCAGTACCAGGTTCTTTTGATTACAGTGGCCTCGTAATGTAGTTTTGTATCAGGTATTGTGATCCCTCCTACTTCACTCTTCTTTCTCAAAATTGCAGCTGCTATTCAGGATCGTTTATAGTTCTATATAAGTTTTTGAAGTATTTGTTCTATGTCTTTGAAATATGCCATTGGTACTTTAAAGGTGTTGCATTGAATCTGTAAATTGCTTTGGGTAGTATGGACATTTCAATGATGTTAATTCTTCCAAACCATGAACACGGTATATGTTTCCATTTGTTTGTGTCTTTCTTGATTTCTTTCTTCGGTGTTGTGCAATTTTCTGCATTCAGGTCTTTTACATCCTTGGTTAGGTTTATTCCTAGATATTTTATTTTTCTTTTTACTATATCAAATGGGATTTTTTTCTTGATTTCTGCTTCTGCTGTTTCATTGTTTGCATATAAAAACACCTTTGATTTCTGGATATTGACTTTGTGTAATATCTCAAAATTGCAGCTGCTATTCAGGGTCGTTTATGGTTCTATATAAGTTTTTGAAGTATTTGTTCTATGTCTTTGAAATATGCACAAGGTCAATTGACTTTGTTTTGCTGAATTCATTTATTAGGTCGAGCAGTTTTTGGGTGGAGTCTATGGGATTTTCCATGTACACTATCATGTCGTCTGCAAACAGTGACAGTTTTGTTTCCTCCTTTCCTATTTGGATGCCTTTTATTTCCTTTTCTTGTCTGATCACTGTGGCTAATACTTCCAATACTATATTGAATAGAATGGTGAAAGTGTACAACGTTCTTCATTAGGTTCATTCCTAGGTATTTTATTTTTCTTGTTGCTATATCAAATAGGATTTTTTCTATGATTTCTGTTTCTGATATTTCACTGTTGTATACAATGCCTCTGATTTCTGAATATTGACTTTGTGTCCCACTATTTTGACAAATTCACTTATTAGGTTGAACAATTTTTGGTAGAGTCTGTAGGAGTTTCTATGTACACTATAATGTCATCTGAAAACAATGACAGTTTTTTTTATTCCTCCTTTCCAATTTAGATGCCTTTTATTTCTTTTTCTTGTGTGATTCCTGTGGATATGACTTCCAATACTATGTTGGATAGGAGTGGTGAAAGCTGACATCCTATTTTTGTTCCTAATCTTGGTGGGAAAGATTTTAGTTTTTCACCATTGAGTATGATGTTGGCTGTATGTCTGTCATGTATGGTCTTTATTAGGTTGAGGAATTCTAGCTCTGTTCCCACATTGCTGAGTGTTTTAATCATAAGTGGGTGTTGTAACTTATCAAATGCTTTTCCCACACCTATTGATATGATCATGTGACTTTTGTCTTTGCCTTTGTTTATGTAATGTGTTATGTTTATTGATTTGTGAATATTGTACCATCCTTGCATCCCTGGGATGAATCTCACTTGATCATGGTGCATGATATTTTTACTGTATTGCTGGATGATACTTGTCAATATTTTGTTGAGAATTTTAGCTTCTATGTTCATCAGTGATATTGCCTGTAATTTTTTTCTTTGTTGTGTTTTTATCTAGTTTTGGGATCAGGATGATGCTGGCTTCACAAAAAGAGTTTGAGGGTTCTGTCTTTTTGAATTTTTTGGAATAGTCTGTGAAGGATAGTGGTTAGCTCTTCCTTAAATGTTTTTGTAGAATTCTCCTGCGAGACCATCTTGTCCACAGGGCTTTTGTGTGTCAGGAATTTTTTGATTACTGCTTCACTTTCAAATGCTGTTATCGGTCTGTTCAAGCTTTCTGCTTCTTCATTCAGTTTTGGAAGATTATATTTTTCTAGAAATCCATCCATTTCACCTTGGTTTTCAAATTTCATAGTGTATAGTTCTTCATAGTAATTTCTTACAATCCTTTGTATTACTGTGGTGTCAGTTGTAATCTCTCCTCTTTCTCTGATTGTGTGTATTTGGGTCCTCTCTCTTTTTCTTCATGAGTCTTATAAAGGCTTGCCAATTTTGTTCATCTTTTCCAAGAACTAGATCCTGGACTTGTTGATCCTTAGAATTGTGCTTTTAGTCTTTATGTCATTTAATTCTGCTCTGATCTTGGTTATTTCCTTCCTCCTACTTGCTCTGAGCTGTCTTTATTGTTGTTCCTCCAGTTCTTTTAGATATAGGGTTAGTTTGCTTATTTGGAATATTTCTATCTTTTTTAGGTAGGCCTGTATTGCTATGAACTTCCCTCTCAGAACTGATTTTGCTGTGTCCCATGAGCTTTGAACTGTTGTGAGTTCATTTTCATTTGTTTTCAGAAACTTTTTTATTTCTTCATTGATCTCATTCTTTATCCATTCAACGTTTAATGGCATGTTATTCAATCTCCATGAAATTGATTAATGGAATGTTATTCAATCTCCATGAAATTGATGGGGTTTTTTTTTGTTTGTTTGTTTGTTTTCTCCTTGAGGTTGGTTTCTAGTTTCAGTTCCTTATGGTCAGAGAAAATGTTTAGGAAGATTTCAATTTTCTTGAATTTGTCGAGGCTTGTTTTATGTTCTATCATGTGGTCTATCTTTGAAAATGTTCCGTGTGCATTTGAAGAGAAGTGTATCTTGCTTCTTTGGGATGAAAGGCTCTCTATATATCAGTTAAGTCCATTTGTCTAGGATATTGTTCAATGCTGTTTTGTTTATATTTATTCAATATTGTTCAATTTGTTTTATTCTGTTTGGAAGAGATATCCATTTTTTTCAGTGGGGTGTTAAAATCCCCTAATATAATTTTGTTGCTGTCAATATCTGTTTTGAAGTCTGCCAAGATTTTCCTTAAGTATTTGGTTGCTCCTATGTTGGGTGAATATATATGTATAATGTATCTTCTTGATGGATTCTTCCATTGAGTATTATGAAGTGTTATTCTGGGTCTCTTTTTATGGCTCTTCTTTTGAAATCTGGTTTGTCTGATACAAGTATTGCTACCCTGGCTTTTTTTTTTTTCCTGTGCATTTGCTTGGAATATTTGTTTCCAGCCCTTCACTTTCAGTTTGTATAGGTGTTTTGTTCTTTTCAGCATCATATGTGTGAGTCATGTTTTCTCATTCATTAAACTATTCTATGTCTTTTTACTGGAGCATTTAATCCATTAACATTTAAGGTTATTATTGTTAGGTAATTGTTCATTTTCCCCTTTTTGTATCTGTGTTCCTCTCTCTTTCACTCTTTTCTCTTCGCATAGTAGTCATTTAGTGAATCTTGTATTGCTGGTTTGTTGAAGATGTGTTCTTTCATCCTTCTTTCATCTGGGAAACTCTGTATTTTATCTTCCATTTCAACTGAGAGCCTTGTTGGGTGTAGTAATCTTGATAACAGGCCCTTGGTTTTCATCACTTGGAATATCTCTTGCCATTTTCTTGTGTATTGGAGTGTTTCTGTTGAGACATCAGCTGCCAATGAGCCATTTATAAGTTACTTCTTTTTTCTCCCTTCCTGCTTTTAAGATTCTCTCTTTGTCTTTAATAGTTGGAATTTTAATTATATGTCTTGGAGTTAGTCTCTTCAGTTCATCTTGACTGGGACTTTCTGTGCTTCTTGCACTTGTATGATGTTTTCCCTGTTCAGTTTCAGAAAGTTTTCTCCCATTATTTTTTCAAACAGGGTTTCTATCCCTTGTTCCTTTTCTTCTCCTGCTGGTATTCTCCTGATTTAAATGTTGTTGTGTTTCATGTTATCTTGGAGTTCCTGTAAGCTATCTTCATATTTTTTTTTTTTTTTTAGTTTTTCTTTATGTAGCTCCTCTTCCTGGGTGTTTCTTTTCACCTTGTCTTCCAGCTCAGTAATTCGGTCCTCTGCTTCATCCATTCTGCTTGTAATTCCTTCTAGTGTGCTTTTTATGTCTGAAATGTTATTGTTAATTTCTTTCTGGTTTTTGTTTATAATTTCTATCTCCTTTTTCATACTGTGGCAGTTCTCACTTAGTTCTTTGTAGTTGTCTGTGAGTTCCTTGAGAATTTTTAAAACCATTGTTTTGAATTCTATATCTGATAGTTTGCTTACCTCCATTGCTTACCTTCATTTAGCTCTTAGTGGAGAGTCTTTCATTCCTTTTGATTGTGGGTTCTTTTTTTGTCTCCCCATTTTAGGTGACTCTTTTTGTTTATTTCTGCATTTCCTTATGTTTTGCTTTGCTAGCTGTCTTTGTAGGGTGAACTTCTATGGTAGCAATTGTATGAGGTTCATTGGTGTGGTCTCTTTACTCTCTTTGTCTGGACACTCTAGGGTTGCCCTTTCTTCTGTTTGTGTGGGCTCTTTTGTTATATTGGGTTTTTACCTTGTTATTTTTCTTTTGTTGGTGAGTTTTCTCCTCCAGAAAGTATACTGATGTTCACAGCTCCCAGCTAATTTTGTACATGATTAGTGATAGGGGTTAGGCAAAATGGATTAAGACAGGCGAGAGTATACTATGGGATTTAAAGTAGCAATGAGTAGAGAAGAAATAGGAGATCCTTTGGATAACAAGTATAACATTAATCATGATATTTCACCCAAATAGCCACTTTTTATAAAAGGTGAAAGAGACAAGGGGAGAGGGGAGGAGGGGAGGAGGATTGTGAGCTGAATCCAGAAAATATAGCACTTGTGCAAGGTTAGATGATGAGATATAGTGACGGTAAAGGGTAGAAAGTAGTCATAGTGTGAGAGAGAGTAGAATTAACCACAACAATAATAACGCTCAGGAATATAGTGAAATGAGCTAAGATCAGGGAAAGTGCTATGTAATATGTACAATTGTATGGAACAACAATTATTTACAATAGTACTGGAACAACAGTGATATGACAAGAAATATATTATTTGGATAACAAGATTAGAAAGGACATGATCAAGAGTAGTGTGTCATTAGACCACAAATGAGGTGTAAGAAGGAAAATTAAAATACAATATGAAAGAGAGAATACGGAAAACTAGTCAAACAATGCAATTAAACAGAAAAATAAATTTAAAAAAAAACTAAGCAGAAAGAAGAGACACAAAAATACTAATAAAATAAAAGAAGTAAAAATAATGAAAAAATAATAATACAAATAAACAATAAAATGCCAGTTTTATGGGATAGTAAAGTGAAATTTGTCTCAGTTTCTTAGTTGTTGGGGTTAGCCTTGTGCTGTCTCTTTGGATCTGTCTCTGGACCTTTCACAACTCCAGGTCCTATTGTCTCACTTGGCAGAAGAAAGGAAAAGAGATAGGGGGGAAAAATAAGCCTCCTGCTGACTTGAAATCTGCTGAACAAGTTCTGCTGGTCTTCCTGGATGCCACAGGAAGACAGGGACTGGGCTTCACTTTTCTCCCTTCCTATGGTTTTTGAAGGATGGGGGCCAGGTCTAGGCCACTGTATTCACAGTTGCCAAGCCTCTAGCACAGGTACTCTGTGAATTGCTGGGCCCCCACTGTCCATCTGTTCCAGACTTCTTTGTGATCCCACAGTGGCAGGAGCCCACCACTGGGCAAGCTGCACCAGTCAGCCGCCATGCAAGCAGCAGGAATCAGCTTCCAGGACAGCAGCAGGAGGCAAGAGTCAAGCATGTGTGCATGTGGCTCAAATCAGCCTCCAGGAGAATGGTGCTGCAATCAGCCTGAATCAGCCACAGGTTGAGTGGCACCAGTCAGCCTCCAGGCTGGTGGAAAGAATCAGTTGCCAGACAAGTCGTCTGAGTCAAGCTCAGGCGAGCCGCTTGATTCAGTTGCTAGGCAAATGCTGTGATCCATTCACTGTGAGAGAGTTCATAAAAAGTGGCTGAGAGCCTTTTTTTTTCTTTTATTAAAAGACTCTTGTTTAAGCCTGCCATTCTTAACAAGCGCCCTGCTTTTCACACAGCCCAACTTTCTAACCAGTCTGGAGACTGTCCGGGCCACGATCCAACATGGCCCAAAACTTCTCCCTTCTCCAGATGTTGTCTGTCTCCCCAATTTTTCTGGTAATGACCTAGCCAGTGTCCATAGTCCCAGTGGTTATACACAATTTCTGTGTGTCTCCCATTTCATCTCTATTCTTCCCAGTGACTTCCAATATCCAGGTCCCTCCTGGCACTGGGCTGCTCTCCCAGCTCTCATAGGGGAGGGAGCTGATGTTCTAACTCTCCTCCAAGTGTCCTGTGGCAGGTGCCAGTCTGGGGGCCACAGCAGCCTATGTCCCTGTGCAGATTCCAGGGACCTTAGTGTCCCCATGCAATCTCCTCACTGCCTGTTTTTCAATGTTCTGTACAATTTTTGGCCTCCAAACTTCAGATAAACTGGGATTCCGTTGGCTATTCATTCTGTTTCTCAGAAGATCAGCTAGGTGTTCCAGCTTGGCACAGGAAAAACTGGGCTCTGCTCTCACCTATCTCACCACCATCTTCTCCCTTGTCTATAACCTATTTCAGGGATATCAAACTCATTTTCACCAAGGACCACATGAGCCTCGCAGTTGCCTTCAAGGGGCCTAATGTAATTTCAACTCCTTAACAGTTAAGGAGTAGTTACATTTATACAGTCCTAAAATTACATTCAGCCCTTTGAAGGCAACTGCGAGGCTAATGTGGCCTCCTGTGAAAATGACTTTGATACCCCTGTCCTATTTATTTTTATTAGAGCATTTAATCCATTAATATTTAAGGTTTATTGATTGGTACTTATTGATTTTTATCCATTTGTATCTGTGTTCTTCTCTCTCTCTCTCTCTCTCTCTCTCTCTCTCTCTCTCTCTCTCTCTCTCTCTCTCTCTCTCTCTCTCTCCCACTTCTTGTAGCAGTCCCTTTAGCACTTGTTGCAATGTGGGTTTGGTTAGGTGTATTCTTTCAGTCTTCTTTTGTCTGGGAATGTCTTTATTTTTGCCTCCCATTTTAATTGAGAGCCTCCCTAGGTAGATTAGTCTTTGTTACAGTCCTTTACTCTTCATTACTTGGAATATTTCTTGCCATTCCCTTCTCGCTTATTGTGTTTCTGTTGAGATATCAGCTGCTGGTCTTATCTGAGACTCTTTGTATGTTACTTCTTGTTTCTCTCTTGCTGCTTTTAAGATTCCCTCTTTGTCTTTAAAACTTGGAACTTTAATTATAATGTGTCTTGAACTAGGCCTCCTTGAGTTCATCTTGTTTGGGACCCTCTGTGCTTACTGAACTTGTATGGTTTTTCCTCTCATCCATTTCAGAAAATTTTCTGTCATTATTTTTTCAGAACTTCTATCCCTTGCTCATTTTTTTCTCCTTCTGGTATTCCTATGATTCAAATGTTGTTGTGTTGCCTATTGTCTTGCAGTTCCCTTAAGCTATCTTCATATATTTTAGTCTTTTTTTTTCATGCAGCTGCTCTTTTTGGTTGCTTATTTCTACCTTGTCTTCCAGCAACATCTTCTATCTCATCTTCCATCTCATCTTCTATCTTCCATCTCATCTTTCAGAAGATGAGATTTCTGCTCACTAATTCAGTCCTCTGCCTTATTCAGCTTGCTTGTAATTCCTTCTAGTGTGATTTTTACTTCAGAAATTATGTTCATCTCTTCCTTTTTCTTGTTTATAGTTTCTTTTTCCTTTTGCATACTATCATAGCTCTCACTCAGTTCCTTGAAGTTATCTGTGAGTTCCTTGAGCACACTTATAAATATTCTTTTGAGTTATGTATCTAATACTTTGCATGCCTCAATTTCATTAAGCTCTTTGATTGGGGAGTCTTCTGTTCCTTTTGTTTGCAGTTTCTTTCTTTGTCTCACTATCTTAGGTGACTCTATTTATTTATTTTTAGAAAGAGTGGAGGGGTAGGAAAAAAAAAGGGAGAAATATTAATGTGTGTTTGCCTTTCATCCACCTCCTATTGAGGACCTGGTCTGCAACCCAAGCATGTGCCCTGACTGGGAATTGAACTGGAGACCTTTTGGTTTGCAGGCCCATGCTCCATCCAGTGAGCTAAACCAACCAGGGAAGATATATAAAAATTTCTAATTGCATTTTTTACTTGATTTTCTCTAATTTCTAATTTTGTAACTCATAAGTGCTAATTATAAAGTAAGATGCTGCCATTAAAAATACAGAAATGTCTTCATATGTAGTATGTATATGTTGTACTGGTCAAAATATCTGATGGGGTTTTTTTTTCTTCATTTTTTCTGGCAATGCTGGTGACATAGATACAATTTACATTCTTGTTTTTCCTTAAATGAGCCAGATAATTTTTTTTTAATGAGTGAAAGGTATAGTTTGACATTGAAGTTTAATTTCATAGAAAATAATTGCTTGTCCCAAGGTTTAAAACATGACTTTTTGAAGCACTGATAATATAATATTTGTAATAGACACTCATTTTCAAAAGTATCTAAGCTACAATATTACTAAGATCTTTTTTCCTTATAGTAATTTACATCATGATGTTACCTTTATTCTTTTTCAGTCATTTGAATGATGTAAAAGACTGTAAGACAATATGCCAATTTCTGTGAATAGCAAAATAAATTACATTAAGACACATTTGATTCCATATCTGATTCTAATAGATTTATAAGTTTTCATTCAATAACTTTCTTTGGGGATTATTTCCGTGATCATTTCTGTCCTTGTGATATAGAAATCTTTAGAGGTATCAAAAATCATTCAAAGGTGTACTTTTTTTGTCCCCAGGCCATTTTTCATAGGTCATAGTGGCCTCATATAAATAGTATATGAGAACTCTGTATTTTTTGCTTACTTGTGCAAAAATATGATAATTCTGACAACCACATGTTCAAATAGTCAAGATTAATTATTGTGGAATGTGAATGAATAGAGCAGAAGATGAGATTTCAAATGCACTTTACTAAGTTATTAAAATCTTTTCTTATCCAGTAAATTCTAGTCCATCTCACATACTTAAGTGTTTATTATTGCTTTAAGGTACAAATACATACACATATAAGAAGGTGGCTATTATTTACTATTATATGCTCATTGAAATGTTTTAAAAGTATGAACATCTGATACTTCAAAAAAAATAAAATTATACAAAAACTAATAATCATCACAGGACTCCACATCAGGAAGACAAAGAGTCCAATTAAAAATGAGCAGAAGACCTGAAGAGATGCTTCTCCAAAGAAGACAAACAGAGGTCCCATGGACACATGAAAAGAAGCTCAATATTGTGCGGGGGGCTCCACTCACAGAGCCCCCACGTCCACCATGGATGAAAATAATGCTACCGAGACATGATTTGCTTGGGGAGGAAAGGTGGTTAGCTTCTCAAAGGAGAAGAGCTTGGAGTCTTTACCTCAAATGGTATTTATTAGGTTCATAACACATAGGGATACAGGTGAAGCTCATCAATCAATGTCAGGCAGCAAGGATCAAACAATAGATAACATTTCAAAGAAATCTGAGGGCTTAATCTAAGTCAGTGTTTGTCAGGTAAGGGGGTTGCAAAAACTTTAGGAGACACCCATTTTCTGACTGGACCCTTATCGTATGAATGACAGCACTCTTAGCAAAGCAGGCTTCACAGGGCTTTATGAATTCTTTCTTATGCCCAATCACCCCGGAACCTGTTCTAGCTGGCAGAGGGCTGCACCCCCTCCCCATCATAGATTCAGGCTTAAGTGGATTAGAGCCAGGAAGTGCTTCTCCCAGATGGAAAGGGGACTGGGGCTATGTCAAAATAGCTGGGGAGGCGGGACATTGAGGGTCCTTTGCCCCGTCTTTGCTGCAGCCCCTGAATCCTACCTTGATGGCTTCCCACATGAGCATGTCTGGCTTGGGTTGCCTCTCCTCTGAGGGGTCTTACCCATAGACTCTGACTAACCGATCAAGCGTGGGGGGCTAGAGATGGCAGACGCAGCACTCTTGCCAGGGAGATAAGCTTTGTTTCCTCAGTGGCTCACATTCTGGCAGTCGCTCACTCAGCCTTAGCCACAGGGGGCGGTTACAACTCCTGAAACCAGGCAGAGTGGTTCCCAACACAATATCACTAGCCATCAGAGAGATGCAAATTAAAACCACAATGAGATACCACTTCACGTAGGTCAGAATGACCATCATTAACAAATCAACAAACATGTATTAACAAGGATGTGGGGAAAAGGGAAATGGAGTACACTGTTGGTGGTAATGCAGATTGGTGTAGCCCCTCTGGAAAATAGTATGGAATTTCCTCAAAAACTAAAAATGGAACTGCCTTTTGACCCAGTAATTTCAATGTTGGGATTATATTCAAAGAATCTTTTTCCCCCCACATTTTTTTTATTGTTGTTCAAGTACAGTTGTCTCCATTTTCCCCCCACCACTGCTCTCCACACTTGCCATCTCCACTTCCCACCCCTTGATCTTACCCCTCTTTGGCTTTGCCCATGTGTCCTTTATACATGTTCCTGATAACACTTCCACCTTTTCTCCTCATTTTTCCCTTCAACCTCCCCTCTGGTTAATATCAGTTTGTTCTTAATTTCAATACCTCTGGTTATATTTTGCTTGCTTGTTTGTTTTGTTGATTAGGTTCCACAAATAGGTGAGATAATATGGTATTTGTCTTTCACCACCTGGTTTATTTCATTTAGCACAATGCTCTCTAGTTCTATCCATGCTTTCACAAAGAGTAGGAGTTCCTTCATTCTTTCTGCTGTGTAGTGTTCCATTGTGTAACTGCACCATAGTTTTTGATCCATTCATTTACTGAAAGGCACTTGGGTTGCTTCCAGCACTTGGCTATTTTAAATTGTGCTGCTATTAGGATGCTAAGAATCCTTAAACACCAATTCAAAAGACCTATGCACACCAATGGTCATAGCACTGTTATTTATAATAGCCAAGTCCTGGAAATAGCTTAAGTACCCATCAGTGCATGAGTGGTTCAAAAAACCGTGGTTCATTTACACAATGGAATACTATGAAGCAAAAAGAAATAACTCCTACCCTTTGCAAAAGTATGGATGGAACTGGAGAGTATTATGCTAAATGAAATAAGACAGGTGGTGAAAAACAAATACCATATGATTTTTCCTATAAGTGGAACCTAGTCACCAAACAAACAAATAAGCAAAATAGAACCAGAAATATGTAAATAAAGAACAAACTGACAGTAATCAGAGGGAAGAGGAGGGGGATACTGGCTGGTAGAAGGGGATGGGGCAATCAAGGAACATGAGTAGAGAATTCATCTGCTTGACAATAGGGTGGGTATTGCCTGAGGAAGCAGGAAGACCAGGAAGAACAACAGGGAAAAAGGTGGGACAACTGCAACTGAACAACAAAAATTAAAAAAAAAATTAAATAAAAAAGAAAAACTAATAATCTTAGACTTTGGTAATAAAAATCCAGATACCGATAAAAAATAACACTAAGAATACCAGTAATTATTTGGTTGAAGACTTTGTTAATAAAACAAGGGATACTAATTTTGTTACCAGAGATTGCTACATTCCCTAAAACCACTAGTTTTATAAAATATAAAATTTGTTCTTAATTCTTTAAAGGTTCAGGAAACATTGCTTGTAAATTGTGAAGCTATTTCTCATTTCCTGAAATAGTTCAATGTTTTTTTTTTAATGCCTCTTGAATAAAGCACTTTGGAGAATACAAAGATGAGTAGGACATAGCTCGTATCCTTAAGATTCTTAGAGTGTACCAGGAGATAGATTCAGAATATCTAAGCTACAGGACAGTTGATGTATTATATGTCAGAGAACTGGTAAAGAATACTGAAATGGCTACAGATGCCTAATAAAAACACAAATGTGTGACTTGAGCGAGAAAATGTAATAGGGAGGAGTGGTTCATGTGGATAAACTGAGGAGTCCATACACTACTTAAAGCCTTTGAAAGAAATTATTGTACACACTGTGGATGAACTTGGGAGTCCATGAAGTACTTACAGACTTTCAAAGAATTTTAATAAACTCTGTGCTAGCCAAACAAAACATAACTCAATATTATTACATTAAACTATAACATATATAAACATGTTTGTGTTTTGTGTATGTGCAAAATGTAATAGAAAGCACTGTTTTAGGACAGAAAAAAATTAGAGTTGAGTTCATAGTTATGGCACTTAGAAAAAGTGGCACATTATATGTGCATCATTGTAATGGGGACACTCTTGATAAATGGGGAGGAGTAGAGAAGTGCTGAAGATGGGGCATGAGTGTGTCACCTCAACAACAATGATGATGCATGCATGACACAGCAAAGAAAGGTGCATAGAGCTGGTGCCAAAATCTATGGAGGTGACTAAGGTGGTCACATCTATTTCTCATGTGGGGGGTTATGAGGGTGTTCCTTAAAAGTGGAGCATGAACAAATGCCATGTGGGGTATTTCTGCCATGGCATTTCAACTATATATAGAAGTCTCATTGGAACATGTTTTCCAGCTCCAGGCATTCTCAACTTGCCTAGAATGTCCTACGGTTGAACTCTCACACCTGAGATCTATGAACAGGTCAATCAAACTATATGGGCTGAAGGAACTCTGGGTAAAGAAATCAATGTGTGACCCATAAAAGTTAACTTAAAAGAAGGGGTGTGAGTCCCACAGAAGAAATAGTACCCTCTCAAAAATGATACTTTAGAGGAGATTCAGCCACTATTACAAAAATTCTTAAAATTGGGACTGCCCAACCCCTACCCTGTGTTGACAATGGTGCCTGGAGATAGTAAATGACTTTTGGGCCTAGACTTGAAGGCTGCTTTTTTTCTGCATCCCAATGGATAAACAGGCTCAACTACTGTTCACCTTCAAATGGCAGGATATAGAAACAAAACCACACCTCAATACTGCTGGACTTAAGAATTTAAGAACTCCCCAACTATATTTGCTGAACTAAGGACTTAAGAAATATTCCGTTGAAATCAGCAGTTCTTTTGCAATATGTACATGACATATGGATACTAGCAGCACCTATGAGGACTGTTTGCTCAACAGCATCACAGTCCTAAATAATTTGTCAAAAGGGTTATAAGGTATCACCTCACAAGTCTCATATTTTTAAACAGGAGGTGCCATATCTGGGATTTCAACTGAAACAGGGCACTGGGAGCTTGATTGTGAATAGAAAATAAGCCACTGGTACACTACAAATCCCAGAGAACTGAAGGCAGCTTCATGGATTCATAGGGATTACTGGGTTATGGCAAATTTGGATTTCAAATTTAGGACTTTAAGAAAAAACATTCCTTGAAAGGACTACACTCTGAAACTTTGGAATGGACAAGGCATTGTCAGGTAGCATTTGATATCTTCAAGGAAAAGCTGATTTTGGCTCCCACAATAGAATTTCCCAATTTACAGAAGCCTTTCAAATTGTATGTTCATGAAAGGCAGAGGATTGGACCAAGGTTACTAAACCCAGATGCTGGGAAACATCCCCAGACCCACAGCGTATTTCTAAAAGAAGTTGGATCACATGACAAAAGTATGACCACCATGTCTTTGAGCAGTGACATCTAACTATGTTGTCTTAAAGAAAGATGAGAAGTTCACTTTGGGGAGCTCTACTACAGTATTAGTACTACACCAGGTCCTAAGTCTATTGGAACAGAAAGGAAGGTATTGGTTGATGGCAGGGTACATGGGAAATACCAGGCCATTCTGTTGGACAATCCAAAGGTTACCTTGCAGACTACCACAACTTTTAACCCAGTCACTCTGCTCCCAGACACAGAGGGAAACTCGGCATTCTAACATTACTGCTTGGAAATTGTTGACTAAATTTATTCTAGCAAGTCAGATCTAATGGACCAACTACTGGTGGAACCAAACTAGGAGCTGTACATGGACTGGAGCAGCTTCATGTATAACAGCCAGTGATGAGCTGGGTATGCGGTAGTTACTATAGACAAGGTAATAAAAGCCCAAGCCCTTCCACTGGGAACCTCAGCACAAAAGACTGAATTGATGTGCCTCACAAGAACCTTAGTACTGTCCCAAAGAAAAAAAGTTAACATCTATATGGACTAAAAATGTGCCTTCATGGAGCAACATGGAAGGAGAAATGACTCTGAACCTTGGAGAACAAGGATGATAAACATGCAGAGAAGACTTTGCTAGAAGCAGTGAATCTACTGGACCAGGTTGCCATGATACACACTGCCCAGGACAGCGAAGATAAGCTTTCCAAACAAGCCAGGGAAACAAAACTGCTGAAGGCCACCACCATTAAGGTTTTTGAGCCTCCTGCTTGGACTTCTTAAAATTTAAACCTCATTACCCAGAATAAGATGAGGAACAGGCCCATAGATGGGGATTCACTAACACTGAACGCAATTCCATTGGAATACAAACACACCTGTGTAATCTTACTTCCTGAGGCTTTAGTGTGTCCCATCTTCAAACACCAGCATGAAGGTGCCCATAATGGGAGAAATGTTTTGATGGATGCCATCAGTCCACATTTGAAGGGCCCCCATTTGCAAAGGACTATTCAGAGGATTATCCAAGCCTGTTTGATATGTACCAAAAACAATCTTGACAGAATACACCTCAGCAAAAAAAGCAAGCACAAATAAAGGATTATGCTCATTAGAGGGCTGTCAAATGCCTAAAACCAGAGGAAATTTAAAATTCTTACTAGTTTTTGTAGACATTTCTTTCCATATGGGTAGAGGCATAGTCCTCCAGAAGTGAGAAAGTGACTGTATCAGTGAAACTTCCTCTTAAAGAAATAATTCCTCAGCTTGGACATCTTCACAGCATTCAGAGTGACAATTGACCATCAATTACTATGGAGACCTCCAGGAATGGACAGTCACTGCAAAGATGGAAACCACATGCATTTTGAAGACTTCAATCTATGAGAAAGACCGAGGAAATGAATCACACAGTAAGAAGACCCTGGCAAAAATATGCCATTTGGAATGGGACTCACCACTCCCTATTGCTTTGTTGCAGATTAGGATAGCACCCAGAAGTGGTCTTAAGTTAAGCCCTTTTTAAATAGTCTATGGAAGACACTTCCAAATCTCAGTTCTGGGAGTGCCTCCCTCCTCAGATTTGGAGTATGAGCCAAAAATTAAGTAATATGTATAATATCTAGGGAAAACACTAACCATTTTGCACAAATTTGCTCATTGCAGGTCTGTGTAATCATCTAATATGCACTTACAGCTGTTCCAGCCAGGAGAACAAGTGTTACTAAAGATTTGGAAGACTCAAGATTATGAACACCAGTTAGCCAAGCAATGGACTGGACCCTATGATGTCCTACTGACAACACTCTTCTCTCACAGTAATTAAGTCTTGGACCCACTACACAAATAAAATGGGTACCACCTAAGGAGAATTTGAACCCTGCTGCTGTGGTTCATGCTGAAAAGGAAAGCTGGACCTGCACTCTGGGAAGACATTTGAAATTTCTTTCAGAAGAGGATAGACAATGTCTTTACCATTGGGTCTTTGTGACATCTGGGAGCTCAGAAAGGTCATTTATGTGACTGGTTAGTGTACTGGTTGGTGAAGAACAAGATTCTAAGACTAGTTTTGGTCCGCTCTTTTCTTTTTTGAAAACTTGTCTTTGGTTTGGATTTTTGTTTTGTTTCTGTTTTAAAGAGAAGTTGAGGTTTCTAAGGGTTAAAACTTCACATTAGATTAGGAAGTAATGCAATGAAAGATATAAAGCATGGAAATGCAATTATGGTGGATATTGGCAGGACAAGGATTTTACTTTTTGCTTTGTATTTTTCTTTCTATTTGATTCCTCTAGGATTTGTCATTCTTAATAAGTGAGTAATGACATAAAATTTATTTTTCATGAAACCAATAATACAAGTTTCAAATTATAGTTTTGATAACTAAGACTTTGACTGAAATGTCATGCCTAAAGGATGCATATCTGGGCTTTGTTTATTACCAGAAAGCCTTGAGGAACTGAGATTGACTTTCAGAGCTAATGAAAGCCCAGTGGAGAAATGGTCTGCTACCTCATTTGGTCATGTTCATGGCTGTTCATGGCAGCCTCTCCAGGGGGCTGCTTTTCTGAAAAGAGGTAGCTTTTCAGAAGCAAACTTCTGAAAAAGGTTGATTTTTCTTCTGAAAAAAAGGTTGCTTTTCTGAAAGATATCAGCCATGAACCTTAAAACATGCTGGGAAACTCTAAGACTTGATGAATACAGGTACTGCAGGTAAAGCCATATGGCAGGTATGAGGCTTGACTTCTGTACCCTGAAGGGCTGATTAAGGGTCAATATAAAGATTCTTTGTGCAAATTCAACCAAAGCAGATTTAAAAAGCCTTGTGTTCAATGTTGCTCTTGTTGTTTTTATACAAACAATGAGGCAAAATTGAAAATTGGCAGTATTTTTTAGGACAATGAGGTTGATCTTATGGAGAGGAACCAGTTTTTTT